>JAVJIF010023853.1:0-61618 GCA_038442645.1 Agave tequilana
GTAGTTTTCAGAAACTTGCATATCTATTTCAGTCTTATGTAGTCGACTTATACCCAAGATTAGTCGACTAACCCAGTATACTAATCGACAAACCCCCTAACCCTAGTCGACTAATGACAGTTTCTGACTGTTGGTCAGTTTCTATTTTCTGGTGTTTTATCCAACGTTATCTAACGTTTCAATATTCAAAATTGACCTGATAACTACCCTAACTAACCATAGAGTTCAGCTATAAATAGGGTTGTTATCTTAGGCTTAAAACACTAATTAAAATCAATAGTTTTCTGTCTAAAAACTCTGTCAAAATTCTGGTTCTCTGAAAACTATTTTTTTCACTTTCTGTTTCTTCACCAATTCCTACTATTTTGTGAAGATTTCTGAAAGTCCACCTATAATAGCCCTTGTCCACGATCACATACAGATTCAAAGGCTTATAGGATCATTTGTAATCACTCAAAGAGGAGCATTATACAAGAGCGTCTTCTTGGAGTAGAAGAGAAGTTGTACAAGGTGTTTGTCTTCTTGGTTGTAAGAAGATTTGTACACATTTGGCAAAGGAAATTTGTCAAGTGGTGTGCAAGGTGTTGATTTTGGGTGTACAAAGTCAAAGGATAAAGGAAAATCTCAAGCGGGTGGCGTGGGGACTGGATGTAGGTCACGAGGACCGAACAAGGATAAATCACTTGTGTTTGTGATTGTTATTCTTCTGTGATTTATTTTCCTTATTGCAAGTACGTTTATTTCTTTAACGCTAATATATTTGTGTGAGTGTTGACTTGTATATTAGATCCAACAATTGGCATCATCTCAGGACCAACAATTGGTATCAGAGCCCTGCATACCTAGTTAACAATCTACAAGGATGGCAACGGAGTTCCCTTTGTCACAATTCAAAGAAGGATATTCTATACAACGTCCACCGCTATTTGACGGATCCAACTACAACTATTGGAAGTGTAGAATGAAGATCTACTTGCAATCGCTCAACTACGAACTTTGAAACATAGTAGAAGCACCATACACCAAGCCAACAACTAACTACAACGCTTGGAGTGATGATCAAAAGAAGAATGCGAACCTTGACGCCAAAGCGATGAATGCTTTATTCTGTGCCTTAACCAAAGAAGAATTCAATCATGTGTCAACAGCCACTTCTGCAAATCAAATATGGCACACTCTTCAGGTAACACAAGAAGGCACAAATAAGGTTAAGGAATCTAAAATTTCTATTCTTGTCCACAGGTTTGAACTTTTCAAAATGAAGGAGAATGAAACCATCTCAGAAATGGTTATAAGATTCACCGACATAACTAATTCCTTAGCATCCTTTGGAAAGGAATACACCCAAGTCGAAAAAGTTCGCAAGATCCTTCGTGCACTCACATCAGATTGGGAGAAGAAGACAACTGCAATCGAAGAAGCGAATGATCTCTCAACAATGTCATTAGAAAACCTTATTGGTAATCTAATGGCATATGAAGTGCAACTCGAATACGGAAAGAAGGACGAACAACAACTTCAACCCAAGAAGAAAGAACTTGCCTTCCATGCATCCTCAGACACCGACAATTCAGATGACGATGAAGAGGAGATGGCAATGCTTTCAAGAAAATTTAGAAGATTCTTAAAGCAAGGTAAGTTTAAATATTTTAATTGCAATAAAACGGGTCATATGAAGAAGGATTGCCCATTGCTCAAAAACAAAGGTAAATTAAAGAGCAAAAAGTTCAGAAAGAAGAAAGACTACCAAGCATCATGGGAGAATATGAAAAACACCTAGAGGGGGGTGAATAGGTGTTAATGCTAATCTAATGATCTTTTAAACAAGTATGAATATATGATGCAACGATCGCCCAAAACAAGACTAGAAGCCGAATACCGGTGAAGGGATCTGAACTCCTTCCTCGTGATTCCTCTAGATAAGAATTTGAGGTGCGTATTGCAATCTTGTTGTATGAGTATTGATCGACAATTTAGCAAGAAATGAAATGGATGCAATAGTGAAGTGCACACAAGATATAACACAGGCTAGGAATGAAGAGCAATATCACAAGCTAGAAATGAAGCAATAAAGAGTAGCAAAGAATAGAAATCAATCGCAAACACAAAGGGTTTGTTTCGAGGTTCGAGCCACCGCTCTACTCCCCGCCTTCACCGCCGTAAAGGGTTTCCACTATATCCACCGAGGAATTACAAAGTTCTACCGATGACCGGAGTACCGAACTCCACCAATTACAATCCTCTACCGAAGAGGGATCTAACACAAGAAGGAACAAGTACCAAGTGATCAACAAGGGATCACAAACTTCTCTTTACAACTTCCTTATAGAATGAGGAGGATATTTGCTCAAGAAGTGTAGTGAGAAAACAAATTCAGTTGTGAAGAAAATTTGCTTGAAAAACAACTAAAAATAAGTAACCAAGAATGCACAAAGAGAATTGAGAGCTTTTGAAAACTTTTTCTTTCTTTTGAAAACTTGAAAACTAGGTATTTTTCTTGTCTTTTGCAAGTGACCAATCCCCTCTATTTATAGGGATTAGAGGAAATCTAAATATGATTACAACTAGGTTATTAGGTCAGAAAGTAGCCTCCAAAGTTTCAGAAATAGCTGCCACACGAATCCCAATCAAATCCAAAAAGAAAATCTCATAAAACTAGCCGTTATGGCCGCTGGCAGCTGTCGGTCGACCGGCCCGGTCGATCGGCAGTCCAATTGGCAAAGTAGCCGTTGGACTCGGTCGACTGGTCGGTCGACCGGCACCCAAAGAAAATTTTCCCTTTGAACTGTCGGTCGACTGACCCGGTCGACCGACCAAAAACAGAGAGCAAGCTGCTTCCAGTCGGTCGACCGGTCGGTCGACCGACAGACGTGCACAAAACATGCACGCCCTGATCTCAAGGCTCGGTCGACCGGCCCGGTCGACCGGCCAGGCCTGGAATGGACCGGTCGACCGGCCCGGTCGACCGACAGGCCTGAAACAGATTATTTTATAGGAAAATTTTTGAACTTTGGAAAATTTTCAAAATAATTTTGTAAGGATATATTACTAAGTATCATGTTATAAAGGTAGGTATACATGATATAAACATGATATAAAATTTATAAAAATTTGAGTCATGTATATCTATCAAGGCATGAACTTAAATCAAATACCAAAAATAAAAACCGTATTTTGGAAAGTGTGTGTGTTTTCTTGAGCCAACTTAACACAGCCTCATTCTTTAACAAACTAAGTCTTACATAGGTTCTAGGTGACTACAAAGTCTTCAAGTGGGCTTCTCCATATGTGATCTTTGAATAGCTTGATACTTTGAACCCGAAATGAACCAACTTGAGTCAAAACGACCTTCCTTTAGGGAAGAGCACATCATGAATCCTTAGAACCCTGAAACACACTTAAACACTAAAAATGATTAGTACAAATAACTATATATGTTTTTTAATCATCAAAACTCAAAAATCGATTGATTGTAACCTTGGGCCAACAGAATAGTGATTCCTCTTCCTCTGACGAAGAAGAAGCCACTGAACATGCCAACATCTGTTACATGGCGCTAGAAGAAGATGAGGTACAATATACTGAACTTTTAGATGCATTCCATGAATTATTCAATGATCTTAAGAATGAAAATATAAAGAATAAAGTTTTATCAAAGGAAAATGAAAATCTTTTCAAAGAAAATTCTTGTTATGCTTCTCAAATTTCTTCTATAAATTCTCAAAAAGATGAGTTTGAAAAGTGATATCATCATTGAAAAAAGATAATGAAAATTTATTACAAAATAATTTTTTATTAAAAAGATAAATTATGTCTTTAAATGAAAGAATTTCTGTTTTAGATAAAGACATATCAGTTTTCAAAATGAAGTATGAAGAGATTTTGAAAAATGTGACTAAGTTTAATCAAGGAAGAGAAAAGTTGAATGATTTGTTATCATATCAAAAGATGTCACATAATCATTATGGTCTTAGATTTTTTGAAAAATCTACATATGTTAGTAATCCATATAATTCTTTTGTGAAAAGAAATACTGATATTATTTCAAATAGAATTAAGAACAAGTTCATATGGATTCCTAAAAACTTAAGAAATATTGATAAAAATACTTATATTGCATCATACATACATGATATATATAATTCATGCAATTATGTGTATACTAACAGATGGAAACCAATTCAAATTGGGTTTGGTCTCCTAAAGGTTAATGCTTTGATCTTATTATGATTGGTACCATCTAATATTTATCTTTTAGGTACCATATAAGAAGTTTGATAAGAAAAATACTTCAGAACATTTATCATATATATACATGTTATGATATATTTGTTGAAGGGGGAAAACACATATTTTTCTATATCTGTTATAACCCTTTTCTGCAGGGGGAGAACATATAACTTATTTTCTGCAGGGGGAGTATTTGTGCGCACAAAGTGTCATCATCAAAAAGGGGGAGAATGTTGGAACTTGCTTTTGATGATACATTTGTGAAGACATATCATTTGGAGCTCTATCTCAAAGCCTATTCAAGAGTTCTACATGCTCAAGACTTTTCAAAGAGAGTGGCTATGGATGTGTATTTTAATGTTTAATAGTATGTTAAAAGCCTTGAATACATATACACATCATTAGTCTATTAGTAGACTTGACCCTTCCTATTAGTAGACTTGACCACCTATTAGTAGACTTGACCCTTACTATTAGCAAACTTAACCCTTCCTATTAGCAGACTAATAGGGTTGTTAGTCGACTTATAAAAATGACTAGTCGACTAATACATGTTGTAGTCGACTTATAATTCTTGCTAGTCGACTAATTATAGTTTTCAGAAACTTGCATATCTGTTTCAGTCTTATGTAGTCGACTTATACCCAAGATTAATCGACTAACCCAGTATACTAGTCGACTAACCCCCTACCCCTATCGACTAATGGCAGTTTCTGATTGTTGGTCAGTTTCTGTTTTCTGGTGTTTTATCCAACGTTATCCAACGTTTCAATATTCAAAATTGACCTGATAACTACCCTAACTAACCATAGAGTTCAGCTATAAATAGTGTTGATATCTTAGGCTTAAAACACTAATTAAAATCAATAGTTTTCTGACCAAAAACTCTGTCAAAATTCTGGTTCTCTGAAAACTATTTTTTCACTTTCTGTTTCTTCACCAATTCCGACTCTTTTGTGAAGATTTCTGAAAGTCCACCTATAATAGCCCTTGTCCACGATCACATACAGATTCAAAGGCTTATAGGATCATTTGTAATCACTCAAAGAGGAGCATTGTACAAGAGCGTCTTCTTGGTGTAGAAGAGAAGTTGTACAAGGTGTTTGTCTTCTTGGTTGTAAGAAGAGTTGTACACATTTGACAAAGGGGATTTGTCAAGTGGTGTGCAAGGTGTTGATTTTGGGTGTACAAAGTCAAAGGATAAAGAAAAATCTCAAGCGGGTGCCTTGGGCACTGGATGTAGGTCACGAGGACCAAACCAGGATAAATCAATCACTTGTGTTTGCGATTGTTATTTTTCTGTGATTTATTTTCCTTATTGCAAGTACGTTTATTTCTTTAACGCTAATATATTTGTGTGAGTGTTGACTTGTATATTAGATCCAACAATTGGCATCATCTCAGGACTAACAACAGGATCCAATACTGACTCAAAAAAGTGATGAGAATCGGGCAAAGACACCCAAATCAATATTAAATCAAGAAATGAAATTGAATTGCCAAGTTGAGGTTCAGGATCATAGTCATGCTCAAGTTCAATTTCAGGAAAGGAATAACTTGTCAAAATATCAACAGGGTTCTCAAAACTTGGATTTTGGTTAAATTCAAATGGGTATGCTGAAATTGAATCTTGATTTTCAAAACAACATGATTCTTAAGCTCTGACAGAATGGTTAGCGATATCAGGAATGGTCAAAGGGTGAGAATGGAGAGTTTTGACCATTATATCTATGTCATGATTATGAGCGATTTGAGCCTAAGTCATGACTTCAAGCAGCTTTTCATAATCGATTGATTCATCATTTTGTTACGATTGGACATGAAAAGATGGGTATGAGGTTGGTTTTGAAAATTGTGGTGAAACAGTGAGTCCATCAGATTTGCGATTGTTGCTCGGACTCATGCATACTCATTTTCAGGATTGATAGTTTTTTATTTTGAACTAAAGTTGATAAGTATTAATCTTGATTTTGGAAAGATTATGAGTCGAGCTTATTTTGTTGGGACTCAATGATTGAAGTTTGACCTGCACACAAGAATACAAAATTTCAGAACTTTTAAATAAAGAGTGCAGGTGCTCAATTCTACCGCTATAGAAAGTGGCTATGCTGGTCGTGATCCACAAGGAGGGACTAGCGATGGAAGCTTTTTTAGCAAGTACTCTTTTAATTTACAAAGAATGGTTAAAGATCTTCTTTTAGTTCTTTAAAAGAAAATAAAAAAGAGTTAAAGTTAAGTTAGGAAGAAAGTGGTAGATAGAGAAGGTGAAGAAAATGAAAGTGGATATGTACAAAGAAATTGAAAAAGAGTGAAAGAGATTTGGAAGATTGTGGTGTTGGTAATTTACACTAAAAGTTAAAAGAAAGAAATTAAAAATAATTACTTACCTCTTTTGATTGATGACTTACCTAGAACCCTTGCATGTTTTACATTGCTTCGGAGGCGATCAACGCATAACCTATAAGATCGAGCTCAGTCCCCATTCGCATTACATCATCAAGATGAACAAGAATGAAATGATATGGAATCTTGAGGAGGACAACATCATTATGATGAGGACAACATCATTATGAAATATCGGTGGCACTTACACAAATATGACTATACTGATGCTTCTAGATTCACTTGCATGCTCATCATAACCAAAAGAGAAAAAGTTGAAAGAAAAATAAAAGTAAAGACGAACATAAAAAAAGTTACCTTTTATTGCTTGCAAAAACGATGAAAGAAAGGAGGAGGGTACATCGGTGTCACTCTCAACATAAGCCTCTCTCTCTTACTTACATGAATCTCAGTCTAACATATGCTTACAAAGAAATAAAAATTACA
Organism: Agave tequilana; assembly: GCA_038442645.1. Classification (NCBI taxonomy): domain Eukaryota; kingdom Viridiplantae; phylum Streptophyta; class Magnoliopsida; order Asparagales; family Asparagaceae; genus Agave; species Agave tequilana. The sequence continues at coordinate 7,060 of JAVJIF010023853.1, forward strand.
TAAAAAGAAAATAAAAACCTACACTAAAAAAAATGAAAAACTGGCCTAAAATCTATCTCTGCTAGGTCGTTTTTGCCTTTGCCTTTGAGATTGTAGGTATTTATAGGAGAAATGCAGAGGGTAGAGGAGTATGAAGATAAGGAAAGCTGGCTATTTCTGAATTTCAATCCTCCCCTTATCCTCAAACTTGATTTGATGTGGATATTCAGTTCTGATCTGCAGCTTATTGGCGTATTGATTGCCAAATATAATTTTTCAAATGACAGAATTAGAAATAATGATCAACTTAAGAGTTGAAGCCCTGTAAGTCCTCTTTCTCGATCATCTTAAATCAGCAGATTTAAGTTCAGATAGTTAAAGTTATGATTCAAATACTAAAATGTTTCCAGCCAAAATCTGAGTCAAAATTGCTTCATCTCATCCGTTGATCTTCTCTCTATCCGTTTATCTCTTTGGATTTGGACTCTGTATTTGATGTTATCCTCGGTTAATCGTTAGCTTTAACCACTTGATTCACCAAAAACTGAATTTAACTAACTGGATTTGGGATCATCCTCTTCTAACAAAATAGATCTAAATAAATCTGAATTTAACTGATATTTATTTGATTTTATCCTCTTTCTCCCCATGATTTTCTTCTGCAAAATAGACATTTAAGACAAGGAATTTAGTAGATTTATTACATGATAAATGTGGATATGTAATAAAGAATAATGCAATAAATGTGTGCAATCACACCCCACACCTATCTTTTGCTCGTCCTCGAGCAAAACAACAAAACTAAACCAAAAATTATTAGACCACTTTCGCAGGTCACCGATTGCACTGAGCTTGTGCAACATGCCTTTGAACCTCTAGGTTACCCTAGAGGATGGATGAGTTTTGTCTCGTGAGGGTTTTCAGTGAATTGCACCCACAAAATCCATAAAGAAAGAGAAAAATGTTAATATTTTGAAAACACATTTTGAAAGAAAAATATTTAAAATATTATTGTAAGATTTAAGTAATTTATAAGTTATAGGAAAATCGAATTTTTTATTTCTAAACTTAGTCTCTATTCAAAAATTTGTTATCAATCAAAGTAAGGAGTCAAATTGTGCTTCTCATCTAGTCTATTACTTTACCCTAAGTCATATGCACCTTTGTGACCGTGAAGCTTTGACTAAGGATTCTTTAACTCTAACTCTTATGCCTTATATATATATATATATATATATATATATATATATATATATATATATATTATTTTTGGTGGTATTATTCCTTAGTTCTATTAGGCTTTCTAATCTGCCCATGTAACGAACCTTTAATCAGTGACTCCCAAACCAAACGGTCTTAGGGCACCGGGTGAGAAAACACCCCAAGGACTTCAGGACTCGAGCAAACAAGGCAACAAAACTAAGGATTTTATTATATGAACCGCTTTTAAGCGTGAATACTTATGCTTTATGAGGCACAAATACCCAGCTTAATCAGAGGATTTTTTATAGATATATATTTCTTTTTTTTCTTTTTTTTTTCAAACTCATCTAATCATCTTTTGCATAAATACCAAGGCTTGCTTAGGCCAAAGCACCCAGCTAATCAATAATTAGATTTGTTTTTTTTTCATAGATATACATATATATTTTTTATATAAGGCATAAGAATCTTTGTTTTTGAACCCTAACTGTGTAAGTGTATAAAGTGCGCATATTTCATCAAGGCAAAGATCAAGACTAAATTACTTTGACAAATTATCTTCCTAACCCTAAAAATCAAACAAATAATCTTATTTTGACCAAGTATAAGAAATCTTAATTAAGATTATCCTATTCCTTAAAATTGGCTTAAATTCTTACAAAAAATATGTCAAAATATTGTTTCTATTTTCAAAAAGTTTTTTTTAAAAGTAAAGAAAATGTTAATAATAATTTTTTAAAAAAAAGAAAACCTAAGTTATGTTAGAACCCTCCCCCATACCTATCTCATGCATTGTCCTCAATGTATGAATTAATACATAGATGCATGAAAAAGAAGAAAGGGAAGGAAAATATTACCTTAAGGTGGTGGTTCCGGTGGTGGTCTGATTGGGTCAAGCGTTGCTACCCATCAAGATAATATGGTGGTTCACGAAATCCACCTTTATTGACCTCTTTTCTATTTACATATTTAGATTCTCCAATATTAATAGGATCATGAAAGATCTTATCGTGAAACTTACTCCCTTACATGACTAGTCCTGGAAAATCATCACGGAGTCATCATGGTCTATACCAATGTCGAACAAAAGAATGTGACTTGGTGGAATGGTTTACTTGGACTCAAGAATGATAGGTTCAAGAACCAATACTAACTCGGGAAAATCAACTTTGGGTTCGAGAGTTAGTTTTGGTTCAAGCATTGAGTCCAAGTCCAAGAATTGATATTCACATTCTTTTCCCATCAGTGGAATGTGACTATCTGAAATTGGTGACTCAATTTCTAAATCTATGGGTACGGAAATAAATGTTGGCTCAAAAAATTGGTCCAAATTGGGTAAGAATATTGGAGTCAACATAGATTCGAAGATGGAAACTGAATCACAAAGTTGGGGATCGGGTTCACATTCATGATCAAGTTCAATCTCATTAAAATAAAAACTTGCCAATTCGTCAATGGGTTGATATTGGTCAAGTTCAAGGCTTTGTGGTGAAACTGAATCTTGGGCAAAGTTTTCAAGATACCATGATTTTTGGTTTTCATCAATATGGCTAGAAGTATTGGGAATAGTCAAAGATTGAATAGGGAGAGTTTTCTTATTTCTACGCATGTTCTCCAATCTACTAATTCTTACTTCTATCATATCGAGTAGATCATTTTGGCAATGAATCATGGTTTCCATACTCTTTTCTAAGTTGGCATGTTCTCCTTGAAAAATAGAGTAAGGATCTGTGACTTGAAAATTTTGATGTGATTTTGAGTCTTCTAAAATTTAAATTCGTCGCTCAAGCTCATCTAAGGCTTCCATCCTCTTTTCCCAGTCAATTGATTCTTCTAATGGTTGTTTCGGAGGAGTATATGAAACCGGATGTTGGTAGGATAGTTGACAATATGACTGGGAAGAGTTGTATCCCCATTGACTCTGTGAAGAGTAGTGATGATTATTCCAGTCATGTTCATAGTATTGGGACTGGGGCATGTAATGATTCGGATAAGACCAATCCGGCACACTAGTTTGGTTAAAGTTATGATATGCCGGGTTGGTAATATTCGAAAAAGAGGTCGGGGTGTAACATGGATTACCATTAAAATTGAAAAAATTATTGTTATAAGCCATATCACACAATAAATATCAAACACAAATAAAGAAAAACAAACCAATAAGCAAACAAATAAAAAAGAAAAGAAAAAAATCTAGCCTAAGTTAGGGTAGACCTTAGACCTAGACGACTTCTAACTGGTTAGATTATCCACGAGGGGTATATTGTCGAATCTGACCACAAGTTAATCGGCCAGGTAGGGGCAAGATTGGTGGGAGGTATCCATGCTTAAAGCAACGGGCCTAATTATACCAAACCACCAGCCTTCGGAGTTTCGCCCCGCAATCCCCAACCTTAGACACCGATTTGACAAGAGTCAAATTTAAATCAACTTCCCCCTTAGGTCAGTCTCCTATTTGATTCCGAGATGTCCTTAGGGCCAACGTCTACTAAGTTTTAGTTAGGCTTGGGTTACTGAATGAGGAGATTGTTTACGGGCTAAGGGAGGGTAATGACTTCTCCCACCTTATCTTGTTTATAGGACAAGCCCTTAAGATTTATTGTGCAAAGTGTGCAAGATATAGAAAAGTAACATTCATAAGCAAATATCACCCAAGAATGTTTCCTAAACTATATGCTATGCATACGTACCTTTTGCTCCAGCGCTCTTCAACAGTAATATAAAATGTAAAGGAATTAGACACGTGCCTAAATGTAAGTCTTAACCGTTTTTTGCATTTAACAAACATCATTTTACTGTTGAGGTTAGAAAGTAAGTACAGTGAGATAAACAAGGAAATAAATTGCTACAGAATTTTAGCTTTGTAATTCAGCCAACCTGCAAAAATACAGGTTAGTAGTTCACTCAGATTGCCACTGGAATGCAGCAAATCTAAGGGATTCTGGGCTCTGCTTTCTTGAGCAGAGTCCAGGGCCACTTATATGTCCACTGCAGTAAAAATTCCCTGTTGTTAAATATGTACACCAAGAACAAAGAAGAAAGTTAACTAAAAATGTAAATCTAAAAAGAGAATAACTTACTATCCCACCCCGGCAACGGCGCCAAAATTTGATTGAGGTTTGATCTGCACACAAAAATACAAACTTTTAGAACTTTTAAATAAAGAGTGCAGGTGCTCAATTCTACCGCTATAGCAAGTGACTATGCGGGTCATAAATCACAAGGAGGGACTAGCGATGGAAGCTTTTTTAGCAAGTACTCTTTTAAGTTACAAAGAATGGTTAAAGATCTTCTTTTAGTTCTTTAAAAGAAAATAAAAAAGAGTTAAAAGTTAAGTTAGGAAGAAAGTGGTAGATAGAGAAGGTGAAGAAAATGGAAGTGGATATGTACAAAGAAATTGAAAAGAGTGAAAGAGATTTGAAAGATTGTGGTGTTGGTAATTTACACTAAAAGTTAAAAAAAAGAAATTAAAAATAATTACTTACCTCCTTTGATTGATGACTTACCTGGAACCCTTGCATATTTTACGTTGCTTCGAAGGCGATCAACACATAACCTATAAGATCGAGCTCAGTCCCCATTCGCATTACATCATCAAGATGAACAAGAATGAAATGATACAGAATCTTGAGGAGGAGAACATCATTATGAAATATCGGTGGCACTCACACAAAGATGGCTATAGTGATGCTTCTAGATTCACTTGGATGCTCATAATAACCAAAAGAGAAAAAGTTGAAAGAAAAATAAAAGTAAAGACGAACATAAAAAAAAGTTACCTTTTATTACTTGCAGAAACGATGAAAGAAAGGAGGAGGATACATCGGTGTCACTCTCAACATAAGCCTCTCTCTCTTACTTACATGAATCTCAGTCTAACCTATGCTTACAAAGAAATAAAAATTACATAAAAAGAAAATAAAAACCTGCACTAAAAAGAATGAAAAACTGGCCTAAAATCTATCTCTGCTAGGTCGATTTTTCCTTTGCCTTTGAGATTGCAGGTATTTATAGGAGAAATGTAGAGGGTAGAGGAGTATGAAGATAAGGAAAGCTGGCTATTTCTGTGTTTGAATCCTCCCCTTATCCCCAAACTTGATTTGATATGGATATTCAGTTCTGATCTGCAGCTTATTGGCGTATTAATTGCCAAATATAACTTTTCAAATGACAGAATTAGAAATAATGGTCAACTTAAGAGTTGAAGCCCTGTAAGTCCTCTTTCTGGATCATCTTAAATTAGCAGATTTAATTTCTGGTAGAGAAAGTGATGATTCAAATACTAAAATGTATCCAGCCAGAATCTGAGTCAAAATTGCTTCATCTCATCCGTTGATCTTCTCTCTATCCGTTTATCCCTTTGGATTTGGACTCTGTATTTGATGTTATACTCGGTTGATCGTTAATCACTTGATTCACCAAAAACTGAATTTAACCAACTGGATTTGGGATCATCCTCCTCTAACCAAATAGATCTAGTTTAATCTGAATCTAACTGATATTTATTTGATTTTATTCTCTTTCTCCCCATGATTATCTTCTGCAAAATAGACATTTAAGATAAGGAATTTAGTAGATTTATTACATGATAAATGTGGATATGTAATAAAGAATAATGCAATAAATGTGTACAATCACTCAAGCATGACTTATATACTCTTTTTTAGCTCGAATTTTTCTTCTATGGGTGGTTCTAGAAAAGGAGTATAGGAAGTAAAATCAGGAAATGAATATTGTGAAAATTGTGAATATTATTGACAAGGTGGTTGAAAATTTGACTCGGGGGAGGTGAATCCCCATTGACTCTGTGAAGAATAAAAATTATTTTAGAAATTATGCTTATAAGATTGGGGATATGAGTCATATTGAGTCGGATAAATTCAATCTGGCCTATTTGATTGGCTCATGTTATAAAAGCCGGGTTGGAATTATCAGAGTCAAATGGGGTCAATATGAAATATAGATTCATATTAGGATTGAAAGAATTGTTGTTGTTGAATTCCATCTTATAAACAATCACAAATAAAAATGAAAAACAAACAACAAACAAAAAGAAAAGAAAAAATCAAAACCAAGCCTATACTAAGGTTAACCTAGAACTAGACGACTCCTGACTGGGCGATTACCCGAGGGAGGTTGTTGTATGAATCCGACCATAAGCCAATCGGGCAGGTAGGGGCAAAATATGGTGGGAGGTATCCGTGCGTAAGCAACGGGTCTTAATTACGCCAAACCACGGTATCTTCGACCCCAACCTTAGACACTGATTTCACAAGAGTAAGATTCTCACAAGTTCCACCCCCGATCAATCTCTTAATGAGTCCGAGATATCCCTAGGGGCCAATGTCTATCAATTTTTATTAAGGCTTGAGTTGTGTGAGTGGGGAGGTGATTTTTGGGCTAAGAAAGGGTAATAACTTTCCCACCTTATCTTGTTTTGAGTTTTGCCCTTAATTTTAGTTCGTGCAAGTGTGCAATATAGACAAGAATAAAACACAAAGTGAATAAATCACCCACGTGTTTGTTCGATACTATATGCAATGTCATATTTACACCTCAGTACAGATCACAACAACAAAACAAAATACAGTATATTTGGAATTGAATTTGACACGTGCCTAAATGTAAATGTCAAAACCATATTAAAAGCATCTAAAATATCATATTTTAGTTTTTTAACTTAATACAGTGTGTAGGAAATCAAAGTAGGAAAATAAAAGTACAAGTCCACTAGCTATTACAATATGCACATCCCAGCAAAATAAGAAAAAATTTTGCCACAAAATTGTCGCTGAACCGCTGCTAAAGTTGCATTTACGCGGCGTTTCTTTGGAAGTTGGGTCCCTGCTGTTGACCAAAGGTTACAATCCCCGGTATGGTGTTTTGATGATAATAAAACATATGAAGTTATTTTGTACTAATCGAGTTTAAGATTGTATTTCAGGATTAATCTAACAGGATTCTTCCTCTAAAAAAAAAGTGTTAATGGTTCAAGGGTACTCAAATACGGGATCATAGCTCAAAGCTCTCAATATCACTCAAACATCACTATCAGAGAAGCCCGCTTAAAGATTCGTGTAGTTAATTAGAACCTTATAAGAAATTAGTTTGTTAAAGAGTATAATATAGATTTGAGGCTCAAAGATATACGCACACAAAAATGCACGTTTTCAAAATTTTGATTTTTGACATGTTTGATTTTAATACTTGCTCCATATTTTTCTATACATTTCTATCTCCATTTGGAACTTGTATCTCATGGCTATGCATGTCTTCGCTCTTTCAAAATTAAAACAAAAATTATTTGAAAATTTTCTGTATCTTCAAAAATACCTTGACCTAGTTTTTTTTGCCTAGGTTGGTTGACCGGGCAGTTGACTGTGCCTATTACAGGCCAGTACGATCGACCACACGGTCGACTGAACCTCTGGCAATTGAGAGTGTGCATGTTGTGCACATTCCCATCAACCGACCGGTCGACCGGTCCCCTTTGCGGTCGACCGAGCAGTTGACCGACTGTAACTAGTTTTGGTCTCGGTTAAACACGGTCGACCGAGAGCCAACGATCAATTTTTTTTGAATGGCCGGTTGACCGGCCGGTCGACCGACACACTACCAGATTGAAAGAAACGACTAGTTTTTGAACACTGTTTTTAAACATATTTTTTAAAACGTGGTAAGTTGAATTTCAAGGGTCAATTTTTTCCTTTTAAACCTGGTAAAACTATTCTAAAAATATTTTTCTAAAACCTATATAAAGGGTTATTAGGATTGAATATTTAACAACAACAAATTCCATTGAAAATCTAGTTTTTTCTTTCAAAGAGAAAAAGATTCAAGTTTTCTTTTGTGGCTTTATTTTCAAAGTTTTTTTGCTCTTAAAATCTCTCTCTTCTGTTTTTCACTCTCAGTTACATCCTTGAGCTTCAAGTTTAAATTTTATTCTATAGGATTTTTGTAAGAGAGTTGTATAGAAGATTGTTTGTAATCTTTGATCTCCCAGAGCTTGTTTTCTCTATTGCTTTGTGTTATCTCTGGTGTAGAGGATTGAGTTGGGGAGTTGAGTACTCTGAGTGGTTGTAATTCCTTGTCGTAAGGTCCCTTTGTGGAGGATCTAATAGTGGATAGTGAAATCCTTCACGGTGGTGAAGGCGGGGACGTAGAGCGGTGGCTCGAACCTCTGAACAAATATTTTTGCTTGTGATTGCTTTCTAGTCTCTTTTTACTTGTTTGTCATTCATTTATTCTTGTCGATCAATATTTATCTCAACAAGATAGCAATTAAGCACCTCAACTCTTATCTAGAGGAATTACGAGGAGAAGTTCAGAGCCCTTCACGGGAAATTCAGCTTCAAGTCTTGTTTTGAGTGGTCAGTTGCATTATTTCATATTATATTGTTTAAAAATTTTATTTGATTAGTTATACACCTATTCACCCCCTCTAGGTGTAATTTCAATTGGTATCAGAGCCTTGGTCTCTAGTTTTTGGCTTAACAACCTTAGAGAGATTCTAGTTGCTAATCATTTCATTAATATATTTATTGTCATCCACTATAGTAAAAATGGTCAAATATATTAAGACCCTTCCTAAGTTTGATGGCCTTAACTCTCCCATATGGAAGGTTAAGATGACCGTATTTTTGCAATCCTTAGGAAGCCGAGTTGCAAAGGCGGTGAGTAAACCCTTTAGTGTACCCACTATTGATGAGGACACTGGGTACGATATTGCCACTAAAGACTTTGATGCCAATGCAAAGACACACTATGCATTGCTTCAAGCCTTGAACGATGACAACATAGCTAGGGTCATTCATTGTAAATCCGCCTACGAGATTTGGTCACACCTAGTGGTCACTCATGAGGGAACATCACAAGTCAAGAGGGCTAAAATTGATCTCTTGCGTTCTCAATATGAAAACTTTACTATGCATGAAAATGAGTCCATTAATGATATGGTTACAAAATTTACTAAAATAACTAATGGTTTTGCTTCTTTAGGTGATGCCATTGATAATGATCAAAAAGTCCAGTAGGTCATTTGTGCACTTCCACCCTCATGGGAAGTCAAAACTACTACATTAAAAGAGTTAAACTACAAAAAAGTGATAGAGCTCATCGGTCTTATTGGCAACCTTAAGACCAATGAGATGGAGAGGAAGGTTAGAGAAGAAACGACACCACAAAAGAAGAAGACAATTGCCTTCAAGTCTACTCCCACCAAATCCGCCGATGATGAAGATCTTTCCCTCCTTATAAGAAATGTGAGGTGGATGTACAATAAGGCAAAGATCAACATTAGGAGACGATAGTAAGGAAAAGAGGAAAAGAAAATCATCTCTTTCAACTGTAACCCAGACATATCATTGCCGAATGTCCGGATATCAAAAACAAGCTATCTTCCTCAAACAAGCCAAAGAAGCCATTTAAGAAGAAAGCTCTCAAAGCCACATGGGATTCAGAAAGTGAATCCGAAGAGGAGGTAGACACAGCAAACATGTGTTTCATGGCATATGATAACACATCTAAGGTAATTTCTGAACCATCCCTTGATGATTGTGATTTAACTATGGATGAATTAGGAGATGCATTTGTAGAACTTTCAAATAATTTTGATTTTCTAAAGAAAAATATCTAAAAATGAAAAAAGAAAATGAAGTTCTTCAAAATAAAATTATCACTCTTTCTAAAGAAAAGGATGATTTATCTTCCACTCTTTTATCTACACAAAAAGATTTGATGCATACAAGATTTTAAGTAAAGCAAAATTTCTCATGATTGATGAAAACGAAATTTCTACTTTAAAAACTAAAATCAACACTTTGAGAAATATTTTAAAGAAATGTGAGTTTGATAAAGCTAAATTAGATGCCATCTTTTTTAAGAAAAATTCTTCAAAAAAACATATTCATACTACACATGCTCACACTTCTAAATCACACACTAAGCATGCTCATGTTTCATATGCTCATCATACACATCATGCATTCATGTATGGTAGAGTTTATTCGTGTATATTGTGACCGAAAGGGTCAATTAGCTAAATTTTATTTTGATCGTGTAAATGCTTCTAATAATCATATTTGGGTTCAAAGTACTAACATCATAGGACCCAAGAAAATATGGGTACCAAAATTAACAATTTCATTATTTGATATAGGTACACACCAAGGCTCTAAGACATGCAAAGCGATGATATCTTGATAGCGGTTGCTCAAGACACATGACTTGAGACATCAATAATTTTGCAACCCTATCAAGGTATCAAGAAGGTGGCACCATCACTTTCGGAGATGACTCAAAGGGTAACATTATCGGTATAGGTAACATTAAAATTGGTTCATCTCCATTGATTAAGAGTGTTGTTTTAGTTGACGGACTCAAACATAATCTCTTGAGTATTAGTCAACTATGTGATCGTGGTTTCAAAGTTATTTTTGATGATTCTTCTTGCAATATTTTAGATTGTAAAATCAATGCTTGCATTCTTTCTAGATTTCATAAAAATAATGTATATATTATTGATATGTTAAATTTAGATTGCAATGCTACATGTTTAAATGCTTTCAATGAGGATTCTTGGTTATGGCATAGAAGATTGGGCCATGTATCTTTTGATCATCTATCTAGAATTAACTCTAAGAAATCGGTGAAGGGTATGTCTTACTTGAAGTTTGAAAAGGACCGCATTTGTGATGCGTGCCAACTTGGGAAACAAACCAAGTCCTCTTTTAAATCAATTAAGTACATCATGACATCTAAACCATTAGAGTTAATCCACATGGATTTGTTTGGTTCTACTAAAACCAAGAGTTTAAATGGAAACTGTTTTGTTTTTATTTTTGTTGACGATTATTCTCATTTTACATGGGTTTTCTTTTTGGAACATAAAGATCAAGCTTTTTCGCATTTTAATATTTTTAGAAAAAGGGTTGAAAAAGAAAAAGATTTTTTGATTTTACGCATAAGAAGTGATAGAGGTGATGAATTCATTAACCATTCTTTTATCACTTATTGTGAAGAATATAGAATTAGACATTAATTGTCTTGTCTTAGAACTCCACAACAAAATGGAGTCGCTGAAAGGAAGAATAGTACTCTTCAAAAAATGGTTAGGACAATGATTAGTGAATACGGACTCCCTCAAGATTTATGGGCCGAGGCAGTAAACACTTTATGTTACATATCAAATAGAATTTATTTTTGTAAAAATACTTCTAAAACTTCTTTTGAAATTTACTATTTGAGAAAACCTAATATTTCTTATTTTAGAGTTTTTGTATGCAAATGTTTTGTTTTAAACACTAAAGATAACTTAGGTAAATTTGATGCTAAAACTTTTAAAGCTATTTTTGTTAGTTACTCTAACACTGGCAAGGCTTATAGAATCTTTAACAAAACCACTTTGTCAATTGAAGAATCTATGCATGTTAAGTTTGAAGAATTTAATGCTTTTGTTAAGAATGTTATAGAGATTCTTTAGGTGAATACATGGAAAAAGTAATTTTGAAGGACTCACCTATCCAAGATGATAAGCCAAAGCTTGATAAACAAGGTGAAGTTCAAAAGGTTGAAGTGACACCAACACTACCACTTCTAAAATATTGGAGATTCACTACAAGTCATCCCAAGGAAATCATCATAGGTGATGTATCAAAGGGGATAACTATGATTAGTCTCTAATTTTGCATAATTTTTATCACATCTGCATATTTATTTGATATAAAATTCTACTAATAAAACTTTGCTTGCTTGATCCTAGGTTCATGGTGTGCAAATGAAGAAGAAGAAGACCCTAAATCACCATTTAATGGGTGATTAAAGGCCTACCAAGTAGCCATTGACTTTAGAGAGGAGATTTTGTCAGCTCAAGGCATCAAATCCAGAAACCAGAAGATCCAGCTGACAGGGATAGACGGGACGACATGCACCAGGAAGCCAGGCGCGCGCCACCCTGGCAAGGCCGCGAATCCGCGGCCGTACGGGCATGGGCGCGCTCAGGCTTTGGGCCAGGGGTTGTCACCCTTTCCCCCTTTCCCCTGGTGCCTATAAAAACCCCCGGGTATTCTGAAGAAGAGCAGATACAGAGTTTAGGAGTTGTTATTATCTTGTTCTAGGAGGTGTAGTTGTTGTAGTTTCCTTCTTCTTTTAATTTTAGTTTAGCCATTAAAGTGAAAGAGAGAGTGTGTAAAAGTTGTATTTGAAGGTGGCAATCTAATACAAGTAACAACTTTTCTTTCTTCTTTCCAATTACTAGTTATTTTTTCATTTGCTTTTACTTACTTGTTGTAGTGTAACTCCTTTTCTCTTTACCACTTAACTCTTGTTGTTTCTTTTACTACCATGTCTAACTAACTCTTCCATTGCATGGCTAACTAACTACTAACCCACTAATCTCTAACAACTTGATTGATAATCCAAATGAGTCAATAGTGTCAAACAAGCCTTGCGCAAATGAGAGCTATGATATCTTAAGATGAGGGTTGTAACTCTAACTTACCTACAAGTATTAGCTCTCTTATATTTCATGCTTAACGGGTTTTTGATGATCTATAACTTTGCTTGTCTTTGTAAGTAGAGATTTTTCTTTTAACTTTGCTTATACCATTAGTGCATTTGTGTCTTCCCTTATTCTCGCCTTCTATTGGATCTTGATAAGGGAATGTCCGAGTTTTTGCCGTGTAAAGCAAAGTTAAAGGAAGAACTTTCACTCGATTTCTACGTGAATAGTTCCTAAGCATAAGGGTTATGCTTGCCTATGATCCATCGTCAGGGTACGTCTTCAAGAAGTTAGAGATTAGTGGGAGCACTTAGTAGAAAGTTAGCCATGCGTTTTTACCATCTAGAAAAATCACTTTTACAAACCACTAAATAATTCTAAAACAATCTTTGAAACTTGTTTTCATTTTCAAATTCTTTATTTGAAACAAAGAACTTTCTCTTTTCTTGAACAATGAAGCCGCATCATGCTTACATCGCTCTCCCTCCTTGTGGATATGACCCATAGAACCACTTTGATATTACAGAAGAATCGCAAAAGCGGTAACATCGACCCACATTCCTTTACCTAATTTTTTTATGCTTGCTTTTTGCCGATCAAATTTTAGCATCGTTGCCGGGGAGGGAACGGCTTTATTGTTCAATACTAAAGATTTTTCTTTGTTCTTGTGTTTAGGAGAAGTACCAAGGAGCTCACTATCACGGGAAGCGAAAGTGGTGGCCAAAGACGTTGCACGAAGATTCATTTGCCCTCGGAAAATTCGTGTAAAAACGAGTTTGTCTGATTGAAGTACTAACAAATTCTTCTACAGGGTTGTCGAAGCCGCTCAAATTGCTTTTTCAAATTTTTTTAGTTCCCTTGAATGCTTCACCTTATTCATGTGTAATAAACTCAATAGAAATTCACTTGTTGCTTAATTGAAATTTGGATTAGACTTTTGCATTTAAGGTACGTGTCTATTTCAATTTATTTCAATTTCTGTTGAAGAGTGTTGAAGAAAAGGTATGTGTGCATTCAATAGAATAGGACCAATATTTTGGAGTGATTTATCACTTTGAGTGTTATCTTATTGTGAATAAACTGTACATTTGCACAATTGACATTAAGGGCAAAATCCCAAATAAAAAAGATAAGGTAGGATTTCATCACCCTTCTTTAGCCTAAAAACCATCTCCAAGTGCACTCACACTACCCCAAGCCTTAACTAAAAATTGATAGACGTTGGCTCTAGGGACATTACGGATTCACTAAGAGATTAACCGAGGGTGAAAATTGCAAGAACTATACTCCTGCAAAATCAGTGTCTAATGAAAGTGGATTGAGAGAGGTAAAGCCTCGAAAACTCCGTGGTTTGGTGTAATTAAGGCCCGTGGCTCACGCCCGGATACCTCCTACCGAGTTTTACCCTTTCCTGGCCGATTAGCTTGTAGTCGAGCTCCTGCAACAACCTCCCCCGGAGAATCAACCAGTTAGGAGTCGTCTAGGTCCAGGTACCTTAGACTAAGGCTTTGTGGTTGTTTTTCTTTCTTTTGTTTGTTTATTTTTTTTGATTGTTTGTTGTCTTTACATTGTTTATGGTATGCTGCATACAAGAGTGGGTGAGAGATCCTGTAACTTCCATATTAACCAGAAACACTTCTCTACCCTTGCATCCAGAACCGGTGATGGCATCACTTCAGGACAGGTTTTACCCGATCAGAACCTCATTGCCATCTTGTATAAAACTGCCTGAGGCGAATGGAAATAATTTTGAATTAAAGCCTCAATTCATCAACACGCTTCCAAATTTTCATAGTTTAGAATCAGAGGACGCATACTTCTTTGTTGTGGAATTTGAAGAAGTGTCCTTATGATACGTATTCTCCAGCTAAGAGACCATGTCGTTAGGTAACGTTTCATCCCCTTTTCCCTAAAGGACCTAGCTAAAAAATGGTTGTATAGTTTGGCGGCAGATTCAGTTACAACGTGGTATGATTTCGTCAAGGCCTTCTTAAAGAAATTCTACCTAATTCACAAAACTGCCCTCATTAGAAAGAATATCATGCAGTTCAGGCAAGAACCGAGCGAGCCATTTTGGAGATACTTTGAGCGATTCAAAGATCTCCTAGCTCAGTGGCCTTATCGGAGAAATGGCGTCAGTGCCAGATTCTCTACGATGGTTTAGATTATCAGACGAAAACTCTGTTAGAAATCATGTGTCAGGGAGGGTTCTTGCAAAAGGATAAGAATCAGGGTTGGGACTTATTTGAAGATTTGGCTGTGAAAACCCTGCAATGGGAGCCAGCCTCAGAAAAATCAAGGAATTCACAATCTATAGCTTCAAGAGGAGGGCTCCTATCTCTAGAATCATCCATAACTGCAGAAGCTAAGATTGCAACCCTAATGAGGAGAATAGAGGCTCTAGAAATAAAAGAGCCAGCCAATGTTAACCAAATCAACCATCACCAATTCACAATCTGGGTTGTTTATACTGTCAGGTACCGAATCATATCTTTGAAGAGCGCCCTATTTTTCATACCCAGCAAGTGCCACCAGAGCACCTAAACGCGGCCTACTCAAGGCCGCCGCATAATCCTTACTCGCAAACATACAATCCCGGTTGGAGGAATCACCCAAATTTCTCTTGGGCTCAGAACAATCCTCCCAAGCCTAATTTCTCCAACAATTTTGACCATCCCAGTCCTCCACCAAATATTCCCAGTCAAGCTCCATCTTCTTTCTCCCAAAGTTCACCAATGGAAAAGAAATTCAGTAAATTGGGGGAGAGCATGGAAGTTTTTATGATGTCCCAAGCCGCTTTCATACAAAATCAGGGACAAACGCTGAGCAACCATTCACAGGCTATCTCGAGATTGGAAATGTAAATGAGTCAGTTAGCTAGCTCTCTAAGTGAAAGACCAAAGGGTACTTTATCTAGTCAGCCGCTAGTTAACCCTAAAAACTCCAATCAAGCGTATGAAATTCAGGATCCTTCGATCAACTAGTGCAATACTGTTCACACACTTCGATCTGGAAAGAAGGTGGACAACCAGGTCTACCAATAAAAAAATCCTGTCCACATTGATCCTACTCCAGCCTCCACCTCTGCTAGTTCCTCCCAATCTGCTCCTTAAACATCTGACGAGGACAAAGCTGCTGAACAAGTTCATAAGCCTGTAGCACCCTTTCCCAATAGGCTTAGGAACAACAATAAGAATATGCACATGAAGAAGATGCTTGAGATGTTAATCAGGTCAAATTGAATTTGCCTCTTCTTGACTCTATCCAACAAGTCCCAGCTTATGCCAAATTTCTTAAGGATATGTGTATAAAGAAGAGAAAGACAAATGTGCCCAATAAAGTGTTCTTGGCAACCAATATAAGCGAAATTCTGTCTGATCCCATTCCAGTGAAATACAAGAATCCCGGATGTCCCATAATTTCCTGCACCATAGGACTACAGAAATTAGCAGAGCACTACTTGATCTGGGAGCAAGTATCAACTTGCTACCTCTCTCAGTATACCAGCAGCTTGGGTTGGGCGAGCTGAGTCCAACTCGAGTCACCATTCAGTTAGCTGACCAATCTGTAAAAATTTCGAAAGGGGAAATCATAGATGTCCTTATCCGGGTCGGGGATTTCATATACCCTGTTGACTTCATTGTGTTTGAGACCCAACCTGTGTCCAATCTGTGGTCTTAAACTCTTCTGCGGTCTCAAACTCTGGTCATCTTAAGATGCCTATTCCTTGCTACAGCCAATGCCATAATTAACTGTAAGAATGGGTCCATGCGATTGACTTTTGGAGACATGACGAAGAAAGTCAATGTCTTCAATCTTGGAAGACAACCCAGGGATATCAATGATCAGACTTTTGAGGTCAACTCTATTGAAAATCTGATCAGAGAGCATGAGGAAAGCATGGAGATAGAAATAGAGGCAGAGTTTGATCTGAAGTCTGAGGATTTTAATCTAGACCAGATCGTAGATTCGACAGTAGACTGGGCGTCAAGCCCCAGTATACCTCATCATAGGATTGCAAGTCCGGAGATTGCCTCCAATGAAGCAACACCTTTCTTAGAGCTAAAAGCCTTACCTGAACACCTCAAGCACGCCTACCTGGGCGGAAAAGAAACCTTGCCAGTCATCATAGCATCCCACCTGACTGAACAACAAGAGGACAGCTTAATGTCTATTCTGAAAAGACATAGGGAAGCCATTGGATGGATGATGAAGGATATCAAAGGGATAAGTCTAGCAATAGTTCAACACAGAATCTATTTAATCGATGAAGTAACTCCCAGGAGGGACCCACAATGCAGGCTTAACTCACTTATGGAAGAGGCAGTAAAAGCGAAAATTTTGAAACTATTAGATAATGGGATAATTTATTCCATTTCTGATAGCCAATGGGTTAGCCCTATTTATGCGGTCCTGAAGAAAGCTGGCTTTACGGTGGTTGAAAATGAGCACAAAGAGTTGGTATAAATAAGACTACCTACCAAGGTTCGTGTTTGTATCGACTATAGAAAGTTGAATGCAGCCACCCGTAAAGACCACTTCCCGCTACCCTTCATCGACCAAATGCTTGAACGCTTAGCTGGACATGAGTACTACTGCTTCCTAGATGGGTATTCGGGATACAATCAAATCCCCATTGCTGCAGAAGACCAGGAAAAGACCACGTTCACCTGCCCGTTCGGAAACTTTGCTTATCGACGCATGCCCTTTGGATTGTGCAATGCTCCAGCAACATTTCAATGGTGCATGCTCAGTTTATTCTCCGATATGGTAGAACGTTTTCTTGAGATTTTCATGGATGACTTCTCCATCTACGGAGATTCATTTGAACAATGTCTTCATCATCTTGAGTTGGTTCTGTAAAGATTGTAAAGATGCAAGGAAAAGAACCTAACTCTAAACTGGGAAGAAATGTCACTTCATTGTGAGACAGGGGATTGTCTTAGGCCATGATATTTCTAGGAGAGGAATTGAAGTGGACAAGTAGAAGTAATTGCTAAGCTTCCACCACCCAAAAGCATCAAGGATTAGATCCTATCTAGGGCATGCTGGGTTCTACCGACGATTCATTAAGGATTTTAGTCGCAAGGCCCTTAACCAACCTGCTTGCAAAGAACGTGTCCTTTGATTTCAACGATGAATGTTTCAAGTCATGGGGGAAGCTTAAGTAAGAACTTATTTCTGTGCCTGTTATTTTTGCTCCTAATTAGGCACAACCATTTGAAATCATATGTGATGCCTCTGATTTTGCTAATGGCGCTGTTTTAGAACAGCGCATTGATAATAGGCACGTGATTTATTACTCGAGTAGGACCTTGAATGACGCCCAACAGAATTATACAACGACTGAGAAGGAATTCTTGGCCGTTGTCTTTGCGTTAGAAAAGTTTCAGCCCTACTTGTTAGGCTCGAAGACGGTGATTTTCACAGATCACTCGGCACTAAAATACTTCATAACCAAGAAGGAAGCAAAAGCCTGACTGATTCGGTGGATCCTTTTGCTTCAAGAATTTGACCTGAAAATTTGAGATAAACAACGTATAGAAAATGTGGTCGTTAATCATCTATCACAAATTCTAAACGCACCTATCATACAAGCTCCGATCAACAAGGATTTCCCAGATGAGCGCATCCTGGCCATTTTCAAGGAACCCTGGTATGCGGACATAGTCAATTACATGGCCACTGGACAAATACCAGCTGACTGGACAAAGCAAGACCAATGTCATTTCTTTGCCCAAGTACGGTACTTCTTCTAGGAAAGCCGTATCTTTTTAAGTATTGTCCCGACCAGATTATTCGACGATGCATACCAGAGGAAGAACAGAGGAGTGTGCTAAGCTTTTGCCATGAACTTGCATGCGGAGGATACTTCGGTCCCCGCAAAACTGCAGAGAAAGTTTTACAAAGCGGGTTTTACTGGCCCACTTTGTTCAAAGACTTATTCCACTTTTGCAAGACATGTGCAAATTGTCAGATGATTGGGAAAATTTCAAGAAGAGAGATGATGCCCCTGAACCCGATCCTGAAAATTGAAATTTTTGATGTTTGGGGCATCGACTTCATGGAACCATTCCCTAATTCCTTCGGCAACCAGTTTATTTTGGTTGCTGTCGATTACGTCTCTAAATGGGTAGAAACTCTGCCAACAAAGACCAATGACAACAAAGTGGTTGTCAAATTTCTCAAAGAAAACATCTTCTCCCGATTTAGCAACCCCAGAGAGATAACTAGTGATCATGAATCGCATTTCTGCAATAGAGTTTTTGAAGCTCTGATACGGAAATATTCCATCAATCACAAGTTATCTACTCCGTATCATCTCCAGACAAATGGGCAGGTCAAAGTCACCAATCGATAGATCAAGCTCATTTTAGAAAAGACTTTTGGACAAAACCGAAAGGATTGTTCGGTCAAACTCAACGATGCATTGTAGGCTTACTGCACTGCTTTTAAGACAGTCCTGGGGATGTCTCCTTACAGAATCATATTCGAAAAAGCCTGTCATCCGCTAGTAGAGTTAGAACACCATGCCCTCTAGGCCATTAAGTAACTCAATTTTGATATGAGTAAGGTCGGTGAGCTAAGAAGACTGCAGATCTTAGAATTAGAGGAGATACGGAATGAAGCCTATGGGAATGCTCGGATCACCAAAAGCAGGACTAAACTTTTTCATGATGAGATCATAAACCGGAAAAACTTTACCCCAGGAGACAAGCTTCTACTGTACAACTCTAGGCTTCATATTTTCGGGGAGAAGCTGAAGACTCGTTGGTCTAGACCGTTCATTGTGCGCACCATTTTCCTACACGGTGTTGTGATTATTGTCGATCCTACGAATAATACGGAATTCAAAGTGAATGGGCAAAGACTGAAGTCCTTTTTGACCACTGAGCCTGCATCACCGGCTGATAGTGTGCTGACTCTTTTTGCCCCGTCATACACCTAACCACCGCCATCCACACTGCAACTAAAAATAAATAAATAAATAAATAATTTAATAAAATATAATAATTGAAAAAAGAAAAATACACACCTTTACTTATTGTTTACCCCTTCTATATTTTTTGACATTTCTTTCGCCTATTCGCACTTGGCTTGCGTAAGTCGATGAAGGCTGTAACATCATTTCTTCACCCTATTTATTGTATTTGCATTTACATGACATTTATTGAGGACAATGCATTAGATAGGTGTGCGGGTGCTAACACTTTCACTTTTTCTTTTTCTTTTTACTAAAATAAATAAATAAATAAATAATAAATAAAAAATAAAAATCTCCAGAATGAAAAAAGAATTTTCAAACTCTTTATAAAAATACCAAAAGGTTTAGGAATTAAGGGAACCTTATTAAGGAATTTTTATTTTAGCCTAAATAAAAATAAAATATTGGTTTGACTAAGAGTTGGGAGGGATAAGGAAAATAACTTATACATTTTATTTCGCCTTAATAGAATATGTATAAACCACACACACATGCTTGGGATTTAGACACATAACTCTAAAAAAAATGTTGAATAATTGTGCCTCAAGAAGCATGATTACTCACGCGAAACAAAAACAACAATAAATATATATATAAATCTTGATTTCGTGGCCTACTCTACTTGCATATTTGACCTGAGGGGTGTTTTTTCACCGGTGCCCTAAAATCATCTGATTTGGGAGTTATCGATTTGATATGTGTTACATGAGTAAAGTAGAAAGCTTAATGAAACCAAGAATAATAGATGAATATTAATAAAATTAAATGATGTTCAAAGTTGAGCTGAAAAATCCCAAACACAACACACTTACACATTATGCATATCTATCTAAAGCAAAATAACAGAATGAGTTAGAAGTATAAGATCCTTTCTAAATTTAAAGAAAAACCATAATTTCTCCTTTTATGAAGGCTAAAATGTAGGAGGACTTATGAGGGTTGAACCTAATTCTTATATCATTCGGTCATTTTTACTTAGATAATTGAAAGTTCTTTTTCTTGAAAGAGATTTTACTTACAACTAACATTTTTCATTTATTGGATTTTCTGGGTGCAATCCGCTGTAAACTCTCAGAAGACAACACTCCTCCTCTAGGGGAAACTTAGAGGTTTAATTGCATATGCTCAGTGCAATCGCGTCACCTACGAAAAGTGTAATAATTTTCTTATTTTTGTTTTGCTTGGGACGAGCAAAAAGATAAGTGTGGGTGTGATTGTCTCTAATTTTGCGTAATTTTTATCACATCCGCATATTTATTTGATATAAAATTCTGCTAATAAAGCTTTGCTTGCTTGATCCTAGGTCCATGGTGTACAAATGAAGAAGAAGAACTTAAATCACCATTTAATGGGTGATTAAAGGCCTACCAAGTAGCCACTGACTTTAGGGAGGAGATTTTATCAGCCCAATGCATCAAATCTAGAAACTAGAAGATCCAACTAACAAGGGACAGACGGGACGGCACGCACCAGGAAGCCAGGCACGCGCAGCCCTGGTAAGGCCGTGGAAACACGGCCCGGGCCACGTTTCCTCGGACGTACGGGCTCAGGCGCGCTCGGGTTTTAGGCCAGGGATTGTCCCCCTAGCCCTCTTTCCCCTGGTGCCTATAAAAACCCCCTGGGGTTCTGAAGAAGAGCTAATCCAGAGTTTAGGAGTTGTTATTATCTTGTTCTAGGAGTTATAGTTGTTGTAGTTTTCTTCTTCTTCTAGTTTTACTTTAGCCATTAGAGTGAAAGAGAGAGAGTGTGTAAAAGTTGTATTTGAAGGTGGCAATCTAATATAAGTAACTACTTCTCTTTCTTCTTTCCAATTACTTTGTATTTTTCTATTTGCTTTTACTTACTTGTTGTTGTGTAACTCTTTTTCTCTTTACCACTTAACTCTTGTTGTTTCTTTTACTACCATGTCTAACTAACTCTTTCATTGCGTGGCTAACTAACTACTAACCCACTAATCTCTAACAACTTGATTGATAACCCAAATGAGTCAATAGTGTTAAACAAGCTTTGTGCAAACGAGAGCTATGACATCTTAAGACGAGGGTTCTAACTCTAACTTACCTACAAGTATTTGCTCTCTTATATTTCATGCTTAACGTGTTTTTGATGATCTATAAACTTTGCTTGTCTTTGAAAGTAGAGATTTTCCTTTTAACTTTGCCGATACCATTAGTGCACTCGTGTCTTCCCTTATTCTCGCCTTCTATTAGATCTTGATAAGGGAATGTCTAAATTTTTGCCGTGTAAAGCTAAGTTAAAAGAAGAACTTTCACTCGATTTTCGCGTGAATAGTTCCTATGTATAAGGGTTATGCTTGCCTATGATCCATCATGAGGCTACATCTTTAAGAAGTTAGAGATTAAAGGGAGCACTTAGTAGAAAGTTAGCCATGCGTTTTTACCATCTAGAAAAATCACTTTTACAAACCACCAAATCATTCTAAAACAATCTTTAAAACTTGTTTTCATTTTCAAATTCTTTATTTAAAACAAAAATCTTTCTCTTTTCTTGAACAACAAGGCCGCATCAATCTTTTATCGCTCTCCCTCCTTGTGGATATGACCCGTAGAACCACTTTGCTACTACGGAAGAATCGCAAAAGCAGTAACATCGACCCACATTCCTTTACCTATTTTTTTTGTGCTTGCTTTTTGCCGATCAAACTACTCGCTTCAAACTCCATGATTTTTGTGATCATTTTGCTTTCATTTCTCATATTGAACCAAAGAACATCCTCGAAGCCGAGGATGACTCATATTTGTTACTTGCAATATAAGAAGAGCTCAATCAATTTAAGCGCAACCAAGTTTGGCACCTTGTTCCTAGACCCCATGATAGACCAAGAATTAGTACTAAATGGATTTTTAGGAACAAGTTGGATGAGTTAGGTAATGTTTTTAGGAATAAAGCTTGGTTAGTAGCTCAAGGTTACACCCAAATTGAAGGCATCAATTTTGAGGAAACCTTCGCACCCATAGCACGGCTTGAAGCCATACGGATAACACTTGTTTTTGCTTCTTACAAAGATTTCAATTTTTTTTTCAAATGGATGTCCAAAGCACATTTTTAAATAGTTTTATTGAAGAGGAAGTGTATGTTAAACAACAACACCGGGTTTGTTGATCCTACACATCCGAATTTTGTTTTCAAACTAGACAAAGCTTTATATAGTTTAAAACAAGCTCCTAGAGCTTGGTATGAAAGACTTTCAATATTTCTTATTTCAAATGATTTTATAAAAGATAAAATAGATACCACTTTGTTTACAAAACATGTAGATAGTGATATTCTTATTGTTCAAATTTATATTGATGATATTATGTTTGGATCTACAATTGAAAAGCTTTGCAAAAATTTTAAATCATGCATGAAGAGTAAGTTTCAGATGTCTATGATGGGCGAGCTAAACTACTTCCTTGGACTCCAAATCAAGTAAAGGAGTGATGGAATTTTTATAAATCAAGCCAAGTACACAAGGAAACTCATCAAGAAATTTGGACTTGAAGGGCAAAGACAAGCAAAACTCCCATGGCTACCACAACAAAACTTGACGAGGATGAACAAGGTATAAATGTAGACATTAAACTTTATAGAAGCATGATTGGTAGTTTACTATATTTAACGATTAGTAGGCCGGATATTATGTTTAGTGTTTGTCTATGTGCTAGATTCCAATCTTGTCCTAAAAGTCCTAAAATATTTGTAATATATTTTGATTTTTAATCAAACATGTTTGTATTTCAAAGTATATCAATGAACTTATTTTTGTTGAATTTATGAGAATTTATGGGATTTTATTGAAGGAAAAAGACCAAGTTTTTTAATTCCTAAACCTGTATTCTGGCCTTCTGTCGGTCGACCGCACTTTCGACCGAGCCAGAGGTCGGTCGAACGGGCGGTCGACCGACGTGCACAAACGTGCACGGCCTTGTTTGGCTGGAGGGCCAGTCGACCGACCCGGTCGACCGCCAGAGACTTCTGCTCTCTGGATCTGGCTCCGGTCGAACGGGCGATCGACCGGCGGAGAGCTTCTGCTCTCTGTATTCAAGCCACGGTCGACTAGGCAGTAGATTGGTGGCTCAACGGTCGAAAATCTGACCATTGGCGGTCGACCAGCCAGTCGACCGACAGCAGCGTCAGCTGCTGATTTGGACCCCAACGGCTAGATTTTGGAGGCCTATAAATTGGGGTTCCCTTCGACTGTTTTCTACAAGATTTGAAGAGAGTTTTTAGGCTAGATTTTTCTACCTATCTCAGTAGTTTTCTCCACATGTTTTAGATCCAATATTTCCAAATCAAAAGGAGAGTTTATCAAGAGGTTTTCAAAAGTGATTCTTTGAGTTTTTCACCACCAAATCAATCCTAGTTTTTCTCACACATACTTGAGCTTTCCATTGCTATATCAATCCTATAGGAGAGTAGTTGTGAGAGTGTTTTTAGGTGAACAAAGTGTTTAGATCACCAAGTGTTCATTCTTGCATTTGAGGAGGCGGACTTTCGCGTTGTTTCAAGTTCTAGTGAGAGCTCGGTTTAGAGAGGTGGCCTCGGTAAGCTAGTATGCTTGCGTGTGTAATTCTTGCAGGAACAAGAGAGGGACTAGTGAGTCCAAGGAGTTCTAGTATGAACTCGTTGTAGGTGTTGCGCACCGAGTGATCCGATGGGATCGATTCTAGTGAAAATCCTTTATAGTGTTGAAGGCGGGGACGTAGAGCAAGGGTGCTCGAACCTCGAAACAAATCTCCCGTGTTTGTGATTACTCTCTATCTCTTACTTGTGTTTATATCTTACATGCTTACATTGTTTATATCTTTATATGCTTGATATATCTTGTGCCTTATTGTTATATGCTTGGAATTGTTTGCTCACACTTATATTCAACTAAGAGAGCCATAGCGGCACCTCAACTCTTAGCTAGAGGAATCTTAAGGAGATAGTCCAGAGCCCTTCACGGGAATTTAGTTACACTCTTGTGTTATGCTTGGTGTGCCTAGCATAATAGTTTTTAGTTTGCATAAATAGTTTTAATTCCGCATTAATTCATCATTAGATTAGCTAGTCACCTATTCACCCCCCTCTAGGTGACCTACAAGTGGTATCAGAGCTTGGTGCTCTTGATTTGGGTCTAACAACCTTGAGTTAAAAATCCTTTTTTAGCTGATCACAATATTTATTTACACACACATGGATTTCATGTCATCTCCCACTTTTGATATTCTTAACATTCAAACTTGGAAGGTTAAGATGTCAATGTACCTCAAAGACCTAGGTATTCATGTTTATTTTGCCACCATTAAAGATTCTTATTGTTTAAATGGCAAACATTTAGTGGCTAATGCAAAAGCCATCCATGCTTTAAAGTCAACCCTAAATGATGAATATTTATCTTGGGTTTCTAACTTTGATTCGGCTTTTATAGTATGGAATACTATAGTCTCCCTTGACAAACAAGAGCAATACTATGCGGGGAGTGACTCGGATGATGGAAGTGATGCTTCTAACTTGTGCTACATGGTCCAAGGGGATAACTCCCCTGAGGTAAATTCTGAATCCGAGCTTGATGAGGATGTTGACATGTCTTATGATGAGCTTGCTTCATTTTGTCAACAACTTCTTGAAAAATATGATTTGCTTAAAAAGAATAATAAGAAATTGAAAAATAAATTTGATTCCATGTTAAAAGAAAAATGATTCCTTTTAAAATAAATTGGAATGCATTTCAAAAGAAAATGAATTTTTAAAAAATGAGAATATTTCCTTGTTTTCTAAACTAAATGAAATTTGTGAAGGAAATAATGCTTTGAAGAATAAATTAATTTGGTGAAAAAAGAAAAAGAAATTGCTTTGCACGAAAATAACTCTTTGAAAAGAAAATTTGTTTCAAAAGAAATGAAAAATATTTCTAAAAAGAAAAGGAGTGTTGATTCTCGTTCTCACCATGCTTTCATGCCACCATTGATAAAATGAGATTCAAGTTTTAAAAAATAGAATAAATTATTTGAGCTCAACCTTGAGCAATTGTGCATTTAATCACTCTAAATTGGAAACCTTGTTTCAAAGGAAACAAGCTCCACGTATACATACATATCACCCATGACATACTTATGCACACTTTGTACATCATGATCATACTCATTCTCATGTGCATGCCAGAGTGTACAAGTGTACACATTGCGGTCGCAAAGGCCATTTAGCAAAGTTTTGTTTTGACAAGATAAATTCTATAAATTTTGCTAATAACAATGTTTGGGTTCCATTTGATGCTAACCCCCGTGGACCCAAAAGAAAATGGGTACCAAAATTCTCACTTTTTGTGTTTGATGTAGGTGTGGGCTCTCACATGACGTGAGAGGATTGGTGCCTTGGTGGTGGATGCATGGGATCAATGAATACTAAAATTGATGCACCGCTATCAAGGAAGTTTGGTGGGAGGACCACCATGGTTTGGAGATATAGAGATGTGCCCTAATGGTTTTTGTAACTCTCTCTAACTCCCATTTTGTTTACATGCTTTTAGATTATTGATTTTTAGCATATTTTTCATGATTGTTATTAAAATGCCATGTTATTTAGACTTATGACATACATGTATAGTAATTGAGATACGCCATGTTCATATGGATTTATATTTTGTGTTCTCATTTTAGTTTAGCTATTGTGTATAGCATTACTCTAAAACATGTGCATTTACCTTAATAATCACGTTTGTTTATGGTTTTGCACTTCATATTTTGATTACATGTTTAAATGTATATTTCATTAAAACTTGTGTGTATACTTGTACAACTAGTGAGCCACATTTGATTATTGAATGTTTGTACTTAATTGTTCATTTGTACCCATTAGATGTACTAGTATAGCCTAGTTTTGACGATTCGTGCATTTTAACTTGTTTTCCCTATTCTTATGTATGTTTTGCTTCATGTATATGTTACTCTTGTCTAAAACTAATAAATATACATGTATACCCTTGAGTCTCTTGCCTTCATGCAAATTATATCATAGACTCTTTTATGTTTGGGATATGTATGTATATTGTTAATTTTGGATAAAACATATATATACCTAGAAATTTGTTTTAAATGAAAAATATATTTTTATGCTTTTGATAAAAGATATTCATGTTTGTTTTGAGCCTTATTGACTACTTTTCATGATTATGCTAATCACATAACCTTTGTACACTCACATTATTTTTTTTACTCATGATTTTATTTCACGAACACATTTTTTAGCTTTATAGATTTTGAGTGTCAACTTTTGTGTATTTAGTATAATTCATGAGATATATATGTTTTGTTTTTCATGTTTGAAGGATCTTTAACTATTTTTTCAAAAATTACTTTAAACTAGTTATTTATTCTTCAATGGGTAGAGTTTTCAAAATATGGAAAATATTTTTAAACTCTTATTTTTTAAAAGCCCTTCCAATCTTAAAGTGCGGATAGATGGGCGACCATTCCTTGTGAGCCTTATTGAAAATCTGTTTATCATGTGTATGATTACGGTGGATAATTATGAGTTATACACTTGATCCTCATCATATTTTCAATTGGTATCACAATTGATATTTTTTTTTGGTATACTCATAGTTTGTTCTCTATATATTTATGCTTCAAATTTCAAATAATATCAATTTCTATTGGTATTTTCATTTTCATATATATATATGATTTGATTGTGCTTGATTCACAATATATTTACATGTTTAAAGCACAAATTATGTTTATGCTAAGCTTGACTTAAATCTTGATTTTAATTGGTATCTCAATTGGTATTTTAATAAGCTTATTCATTATTTTCAATTGGTATTTCAATTGATATCAAAATGTATTTCATATTTTACCTTTTAATTGATATCAAAATTTATAATATACTTTAATTGGTATCAATATGTTTTGATTTCAATTAGGTTTCGATTTTATTATTGATTGAGTTAGAACCTGCACACAAGAATACAAAATTTCAGATCTATAAGAATAGAATGCAAGTACTCAATTCTACCGTAATAGCAAGTATGCGGGTCGTGTTCCACAAGGAGGAACTAGCGATGGAAGCTTTTTAGTGAGTTCTCTTTTAGGCTACAACGAATGGTTAAAATTCTTCTTTAGTTCTTTAAAACAAAAAGGGAAAATTGAGTTAAAGTTGAATTAGGAAGAAGATGGTAGATTAAGAAACTGGAGAAACTAGAAATGATATATACAAAGAAATGGAAAAAGAGTGATAAAAGAAGTGGTAGATTGTGGTGTTCTAAACTAAAGAATTAAAGAAAAGAATCTAAAAGTTACTTACCTCCTTTGGCCAAATGCTTACCTTGAATCTTTTGCAATGATGTTACCTTGAAGTGAGGCGTCAACGTATAGCCCATAAGAGTTGATTCCCGTCTCCTCCACATCATATCATCAAGACGTTGCAAGTATGAAGTGATACAGAATGAAACTAAAAATCCATCGTCATGAGCTATCGGTGGCACTCACAAAGGCAAGGCTCTTTCGATGCTTTAAGACTCACTTGGATAGCAATTTGTACCAAAAGAAGAAAAGTAGAGAAGAAGAAGAAGACACAAAAACAAAGTACATACAAAAGGGGAACTACAAATTCGATTTTATAACAATAAGAGAAAAGAAGAAAATCTTACATCGGTGTCACTCTCAGCACAAGCTTCATTCTCATTCTCCTATGAGACTCTGATCTCCTCTGATTTATATAAATTAAAACTAAAAGTTACATGAGAAGAAAAACAAAAACCCACACTAAAAAGAATGAAAAAGTGAACTAAATTCTATCTCTGCATGGTCGTCCTCCCTGGTCTCTGAAAAACCCTATATTTATAGGTAAAACCCAACAGAGAGAGACGTAAGAAGATAGGGGGAGCAAACGCTCCCCCTAACTCCCTAACAAAGCCGCGGATCCGCGGCATATGCCGCGTTTCCGCGGCGTTGCTGTGGCCAGGTGGCCACAGCCGAGGGGTGGAGCAGCCAGGTTTCGAGATATGACTTTATCTTTGCTGGATTTTCAGTTTTATCTCCGGAATTTTGACGAAACGGTCTTTGATCTTTGGCTTTAACCGATTGATTTGTAGGGATTTGTTCTAACTGGTTTTCAACCGATCTGAACTTACCTGATCTGTCCTGATTTACTGACTTCAAATTAATTCTGATTTAAATCAGAATTTGATGGGCTTTTGGGCTCATTTCTCTTCCCTCTCCTTTAGGAATGGGTCTGCAAATAAATTAAACAATAATTAGAAAAAAGCAGAGTTTATTCTATAATAAGTATGAGAATATGATAATAAATGTGCAATATTAGCGACCGATCACACCCCCATACCTATACTTTGCTCGTCCTCGAGCAAAACAACTAAACAAAAAATTATTAGACCACTTTCGCAGGTCACGCGATTGTACTGAGCCGTGCAATGAGCCGTGCAACAAGCCGTTAAACCTCTAGGTTTTTCCTAGAGGACGAGTTATGTCTCGTGAGGGTTTTCAGTGGATTACACCCACAAAATCCGTAAAGAAAGAGAAACAAAAAGTTAGTATTTTTGAAAATCATTTTGAAAGAAAAAAATATTTGAAATATTATTGTAAGATTTAAGTAATCTATAAGTTTATAGAAAAATCGAATTTTTCATTCCTAAACTTAGTCTCTATTCAAAAATTTGTTATCAATCAAAGTAAGGAGTCAAATTTTACTTCTCATCTAGTTTATTACTTTACCCTAAGTCATATGCACCTTGTGACCGTGAAAATTTTGACTAAGAGTTCTTTAACTCTAACTCTTATGCCTTAGTTATTTATTTTTTTGTTATATATATATATATATATATATATATATATATATATATATATATTGGTGGTATTATTCTTTAATTCTATTAAGCTTTCTAATCTGCCCATGTAACGAGCCTTTAATCGGAGACTCCCAAACCAAACGGTCTTAGGGCACCGGGTAAGAAAACACCCCAAGGACTTAGACTCGAGCAAACAAGGCCACAAAACTAAGGATTTTATTATATGAACCGCTTTAGGCGTGAATACTTATACTTTATTAGGCACAAATATCCAGCTTAATCAGAGAATTTATATATATATATATATTTTTTCCTCAAACTTAACTAATCATCTTTCGCATAAATACCAAGGCTTACTTAGGCCAAAGCACCTAGCTAATCAATAATTAGATTTGTTCATTTTTCTTAGATATATATATATTTATTTTTATAAGGCATAAGAATCTTTATTTTGAACCCTAAGTGTGTAAGTGCATAAGGTGTGCATATTTCTTCAAGGTAAAGATTAAGTGATTTGTCACATACATTGCATTTATGTTGTCACTTTACCACACTTGTTTGCTAATAAATGATATTAATAAGTGTCTTTTTTCTTTGCTAAATGTAGGCCCAAATGCTCAAAGGAATAAAAGAAGAACAAGCCCAAAAGCCCACTTTATTCTGAATTAATTCAGAATAAATTCGAAGTGAAGAAATCTGGGCTATATCTTGGCATATCAAGGGGTTGAGAAAAACTCTCCTTGAATCGAGGAATCGAAGCTAGAAAATCAAAAGCCGATTCAGTCAGCAGTTGAAGACACAACAAGAAAACCAGCAGGAGATACGAGCCCCACTTCAAACCAGGAGCCACCCCCCTCTTGATGTGGCCACCTGGCCACACTAATGCCGCAAAAACGCGGCAAAAGCCGCGTTTTTGCGGCAATCCTGGGGAGTTACGGGGAGCGTGAACTCCCCCGACCTCCCCGGGATCTTGGTGGTTGGGTTTTCTTCCTATAAAAGGCCATATTGTGCACTGAAATTGGAGGAGAATGCAAAGTTAGGATTTAGACTAGTTTTCCATTTCTTTAGTTTAGGTTTTTGTTTTTCTTTTTCATGTAATTGTAATTTTCATTTATGTAAATAAGAGGAGATCAGACTTTCATCGAAGAACAAGAATGAAGCTGGAGCTATAGTGACAATGGTGTAAGGTTTTCTTTCTTTTCTTTGATTGTTATGAAATCGAATCTTTGTTCTTTCTGTGTATGTACTTCTGTTTAGTTTTCTTCGTCTTCTTCTTTTCTACTTCACTTTTCTTTTTACAACTGTCTTCCAAGTGAGTCTAAAAGCATCGAAAGAGCCTTGCCTTTGCGAGTGCCACCGATAGCTCATGACGATGGAATTGTGAGTCTCTCTGTATCATTTCATACATGAAGTAGTCTTGATGATGTAATGTGGAATAGACCAAAAATCTAATCTTATGGGCTATGCGCTGAATGCCTCCACTTTAAGGTAAAATCGTCGCTGAAGAACTCAAGGTAAGCTTTTGGTAAAAAGAAGGTAAGTAATTGTCTTTCTTTCTTTTCTTTTCTTTCTTTAGTATAGATCAACACCACCTCCTCCAACTCTTTCTTCTCCACTTCATTGTACATAGTCGCTTTTCTTGTTTTCTGATTTTTCACCTTCTTCAATCTTTCACTTTCTTCTAACTTTAACTATAACTTTCTTTTTCTTTTTCTTAACTTTAAAAATCGAGAAGACTCTCGTTTGGTTTTGATAACGATTTCAATAAAAGAACTGTAAAAGCTTCCATCGCAAACCCTCCTTGTGGATCACGACCCGCTTAGCCACTTGCTATAGCGGAAGTATTGAGCACTTGCACGTTTTTATTATAAGATCTGAAAATTCGTATTTTTTGTGCAGGTTTTGCCTCAATCAAATTTTGGCGCCGTTGCCAGGGAGGGTAAAATGGTTTTTATTGAAATCTGAATTTTTATTACAAATTTTTAGAACTAAACGAATTTTCTTCTCTGTTGCAGGTTACAGGGCAATCAAAGCAGGAAATCAATATTGCAGTGACATACAAGTGGTATTGGGCCTCTGCTATAAAAAGCAGA
Organism: Agave tequilana; assembly: GCA_038442645.1. NCBI lineage: Eukaryota > Viridiplantae > Streptophyta > Magnoliopsida > Asparagales > Asparagaceae > Agave > Agave tequilana. The sequence continues at coordinate 38,607 of JAVJIF010023853.1, forward strand.
GACCCATTACCCTCTGAATTGCCGCGGAAACACGGCAAAAGCTGCAGATCCGCGGCAATCCAGAGTTGACTACTAACAAGTTTTTGCAGGCTGCTTGCTTTGCAAATTATAGTTCTCTGCAATTATTTATTTCCTACATGCCATCACATAAACCTGCTAATAATCAACAGTAAAAAGTTTGTTGCAAAAGTTAAAAATTGATTAGACGTTTGCATTTAGGCACGTGTCTTTTCAATTCATTTCTTTTACTGTTGAAGAGTGCTGGAAGCAAGGTACGTATGCATTGCATTTAGCATAGGACTCACTTCTTGGTTGTCTATATCGCTTTAAGTGATTCCTATTTATATAGCTTGTACACTTGCACAAAATTATTTTAAGGGCACTAACCCATAACAAGATAAGGTGGGGATTTAATCACCCTTCCTTAGCCCAAAAATCATATTCCAAGCACTCACTAACCCAAGCCTAACTAAAAAAGAGTAGACGTTGGCCCTAGGGACATCTCGGACTCATTTAGGAGATTATCCTAAGGAGGAAAAATGTTGGAATCTAACTCCTGCAAAATCAGTGTCTAGGAAAGGGATTGAGGGCCGAAAGCCCGAAGGTTGGTGGTTATTTAATTAAGGAACGTCTTTGACGGAAAACCTCCCACCAACCTTGCCCTGACCTGGCTGATTAGCTTGTGGTTAAAGTCTACATTAGACCTCCCGTGGACAGTCTAACCAGTTAGGAGTCGTCTAGGTCCTAAGTCTACCCTAACCTAGGCTAGAATTTTTTTCTTTTTGTTTGTTTATTTGTTTGATTTTCTTTGTTTGTATTCTATTGTGTGATATGGACTATAATAATAATTTTTTCAACTATAATAATAATCCATATTACACATCAAACTCTTTTTCGGATATTACCAACCCGGCATATCATGACTTTAACCAACCTAGTGTGCCAGATTGGTCTTATCCGAATCAATATGACCCATACCCCCCATCTAATAACTATAATTTCCATAATAATTTCAACTCTTCACCGAGTCAGTAGGGATTCACCTCCCCCGAGCATAATTATCAACCAACTTGTCCTCCTTCTCCACCTAGTCCACAATATTTTCAAGAATCATACTCAGTTCTACCAGTCCAAAATAGAAAAACCATCAATTTTGGAACGGAGTATGCGTGAGTCCAAACAACAATCACAAAATCTGATGGACTCACAATTTCATTATCACTTCCAAAACAACTCTTCATCTTTTCAACAAGACAATGAACCCATCAATTATGAAAAGATGCTAGAAGCCATGACTCATGCTCAAAATGCTAGAAATCGTGACATAGATATGATGGTCGAATCTCTACGTTCCCACCGTCCTGATGTCACTTACCATTCTGTTAGAGCAGAAGAGTCATGTAATTTTGGAAATCAAGATTCCATTTCAGCACAACCATGTGAACTTACCCAAACTCCAAATGATATTGATAGTTTGGCTAGTTTTCCTTTTCCTGAAATAGAACTTGAAAATGATTATGATCCTGAACCCTAACTTAGTGATTCAATTCTATTTCCTGATTCGATTATGACTCCGGTATCTTCACCTGACTTTAATCTTTTCCCGGAGTCAACATTGGATCCTGTACCAATTCATAAAGAAATTGAATCACCCATCTTTGAGGATCAGGTTGAACTTGACCAACTTTACAATTTTGAAAATCCCATGGATAAATTGGCAAGTTCTCCAATTTTTGATATTGAACTCAATGAGATATGTGACCTAGATTCTCACATATGTGATCCAGTTCAACTTTTTGAATCAATCTTGACTCCTGTTGTGTTACCAAACTTGAGTAATGTTTTAGAGTCAGTTTTGATTCCTCCACCTATCATTCATGAACTGGAATCACCCACATTAAGTCACATTCTATTGTTAGAAAATACATGTGGACTGGAGTTTCAATTTCTTGACTTGGACCCAATTTCTGAACCTATTTCGACTCCTGAACCTTTACATGACTTAAGTCACCTTCCTGAGTCGGTATTAGTTCCTGTCCTTCCTGAGTCCAAGTCAACTGTTCTATCATTTCATACTCCATTCTGGGACGAGGTGGTTGACAAATTTGACTCCGAAATTAGTTATGGAATATGGAAATCAGATGGGGTCAAATATTTAATAAAAATCCTTAATGGATTTATCTTTTTAGTGGGTCATATTAAAGATAGTGCTGGTGGGTTCCTTCGAGACCCAAGAAAAGTTGATTGGGCCATGTTTCGTGGACCAATCAGACCACCACCGGAACCACCACCTTAAGGTAACATTTTCCTTCCCTTTCTTCTTTTTCATGCATCTATGCATTAATTCATACATTGAGGACAATGCATGAGATAGGTGTGGGGGAGGGTCTAACATAACTTTTTTTTTAAAAAAAAACAAAAAAAATTAACATTTTTCTTTACTTTTAAAAACTTTTGAAAAATAGAAACAATATTTTGACTTATTTTTGTAAGAAATTAAGTTAATTTTAAGGAATAGGAAAATCCAAATTATGATTTCTTATACTTGGTCAAAAGAAGATTATTTGTTTGATTTTTAGAGTTAGGAAGATAATTTGTCAAAGTAATTTGGTCTTGATCTTTACCTGGATGAAATATGCACACTTCATACACTTACACACTTAGGATTCAAAAACAATGACTCTTATGCCTTATAAAAATATATATATAAAAAAAAATAAGTCTAATTATTGATTAGCTAGGTGCTTTGGCCTAAGCAAGCCTTAGTATTTATGCGAAAGACAATTAGATAAGTTTAAAAAAAAATGAATAAGTCTAATTACTGATTAGCTAGGTGCTTTGGCCTAAGCAAGCCTTAGTATTTATGCGAAAGATGATTAGATCCTCTGATTAAGCTGGGTATTTGTGCCTAATAAAGTATAAGTATTCACGCCTAAAAGGGATTCATATAATAAAATCCTTAGTTTTGTGGCCTTGTTTGCTCGAGTCCTTAAGTCCTTGGGGGTGTTTTCTCACCTGGTGCCCTAAGACTGTTTGGTTTGGGAGTCATCGATTAGAGGCTCGTTACATGGGCAGATTAGAAAGCCTAAGAGAACTAAGGAATAATACCACAAAAAAAAAAAAAAGTAAAAGTATATATATAAGTAAGGCATAAGAGTTAGAGTTAATGAACCCTTAGTCAAAATTTTCACAGTCACAAGTGCATATGACTTAGGGTAAAGTAATAGACTAGATGAGAAGTACAATTTGACTCCTTACTTTAATTAATAACAAAGTTTTGAATAGAGACTAAGTTTAGGAATGAAAAATTCAGCTTTCCTATAACTTATAGATTGCTTAGATCTTACAATCATATTTCAAATATTTTTCTCTTTCAAAATACTTTTCGAAAATACTAACTCTTTATTTCCCTTTCTTTATGGATTTTGTGGGTGCAATCCGCTGAAAACCCTCACGAGACAAAACTCGTCCTCTAGGGGTGACCTAGAGGTTTAACGGCTTGTTGCATATGCTCAGTGCAATCGAGTGACCTGCGAAAGTGGTCTAATAATTGATTCGAGTTAGTCTAATGTTTTGCTCGAGGGCGAGCAAAAGATAAGTGTGGGGGTGTGATTTGTCACATACATTGCATTTATGTTGTCACTTTACCACACTTGTTTGCTAATAAATGATATTAATAAGTGTCTTTTTTCTTTGCTAAATGTAGGCCCAAATGCTCAAAGGAATAAAACAAGAACAAGCCCAAAAGCCCACTTTATTCTGAATTAATTCAGAATAAATTCGAAGTGAAGAAATCTGGGCTATATCTTGGCATATCAAGGGGTTGAGAAAAACTCTCCTTGAATCGAGGAATCGAAGCTAGAAAATCAAAAGCCGATTCAGTCAGCGGTTGAAGACGCAACAAGAAAACCAGCAGGAGATACGAGCCCCACTTCAAACCAGGAGCCACCCCCCTCTTGATGTGGCCACCTGGCCACACTAATGCCGCAAAAACGCGACAAAAGCCGCGTTTTTGCGGCAATCCTGGGGAGTTACGGGGAGCGTGAACTCCCCCGACCTCCCCGGGATCTTGGTGGTTGGGTTTTCTTCCTATAAAAGGCCATATTGTGCACTGAAATTGGAGGAGAATGCAGAGTTAGGATTTAGACTAGTTTTCCATTTCTTTAGTTTAGGTTTTTGTTTTTTTTTTTCTTTTCATGTAATTGTAATTTTCATTTATGTAAATAAGAGGAGATCAGACTTTCATCGAAGAACAAGAATGAAGTTGGAGCTATAGTGACAATGGTGTAAGGTTTTCTTTCTTTTCTTTGATTGTTATGAAATCGAATCTTTGTTCTTTCTGTGTATGTACTTCTGTTTAGTTTTCTTCGTCTTCTTCTTTTCTACTTCACTTTTCTTTTTACAACTGTCTTCCAAGTGAGTCTAAAAGCATCGAAAGAGCCTTGCCTTTGCGAGTGCCACCGATAACTCATGACGATGGAATTGTGAGTCTCTCTGTATCATTTCATACTTGAAGTAGTCTTGATGATGTAATGTGGAATAGACCAAAAATCTAATCTTATGGGCTATGCGCTGAATGCCTCCACTTCAAGGTAAAATCGTCGCTGAAGAACTCAAGGTAAGCTTTTGGTAAAAAGAAGGTAAGTAATTGTCTTTCTTTCTTTTCTTTTCTTTCTTTAGTATAGATCAACACCACCTCCTCCAACTCTTTCTTCTCCACTTCATTGTACATAGTCGCTTTTCTTGTTTTCTGATTTTTCACCTTCTTCAATCTTTCACTTTCTTCTAACTTTAACTATAACTTTCTTTTTCTTTTTCTTAACTTTAAAAATCGAGAAGAACTCTCGTTTGGTTTTGATAACGATTTCAATAAAAGAACTGTAAAAGCTTCCATCGCAAACCCTCCTTGTGGATCACGACCCGCATAGCCACTTGCTATAGCGGAAGTATTGAGCACTTGCACGTTTTTATTATAAGATCTGAAAATCCGTATTTTTTGTGCAGGTTTTGCCTCAATCATTAAGACTAAATTACTTTCACAAACTTTCTTCCTATCCTTAGAAATCAAACAAATAATCTTATTTTGACTAAGTATAAGAAATCCTAATTTTGATTCTCCTATTCCTTGAAATTGACTTAATTTCTTACAAAAAATATGTCAAAATATTGTTTCTATTTTCAAAAAGTTTATAAAAGTAAAGAAAATGTTAATTTTTTATTATAATAAAAAGGAAAACCAAATTGATTGAGTTAGAATCTGCACACAAGAATACAGAATTTCAGATCTTTAAGAATAGAATGCAAGTACTCAATTCTACCGCAATAGCAAGTGGCTATGCGGGTCATGATCCACAAGGAGGAACTAGCGATGAAAGCTTTTTAGTAAATTCTGTTTTAGGCTACAACGAATGGTTAAAATTCTTCTTTAGTTCTTTAAAACAAAAAGGAAAATTTGAGTTAAAGTTGAATTAGGAAGAAGATGGTAGATAAAGAAGCTGAAAAAATTAGAAATGATATGTACAAAGAAATGGAAAAGGAGTGATAAAAGAAGTGGTAGATTGTGGTGTTCTAAACTAAAGAATTAAAAGAAAAGAATCTAAAAGTTACTTACCTTCTTTGCCCAAATGCTTACCATGAATCTTTTGCAATGATGTTACCTTGAAATGAGGCGATCAACGTATAGCCCATAAGAGTTGATTCTCGTCTCCTCCACATTATATCATCAAGACGTTGCAAGTATGAAGTGATATAAAATGAAACTAAAAATCCATCGTCTGAGCTATCGGTGGCACTCGCAAAGGCAAGGCTCTTTCGATGCTTTAAGACTCACTTGGATAGCAATTGGTACTAAAAGAAGAAAAGTAGAGAAGAAGAAGAAGACACAAAAACAAAGTACATACAAAAGGAAAACTACAGATTCGATTTTATAACAATAAGAAAAAAGAAGAAAATCTTACACCAGTGTCACTCTCAGCACAAGCTTCATTCTTATTCTCCTATGAAACTCTGATCTCCTCTGATTTACATAAATTAAAACTGAAAGTTACATGAAAAGAAAAACAAAAGCCTACACTAAAATGAATGAAAAAGTGGACTAAATTCTATCTCTGCATGGTCATCCTCCCTGGTCTCTGAAAAACCCTGTATTTATAGGCAAAATCCAATAGAGAGAGACGTAAGAAGATATGGGGAACAAACGCTCCCCCTAACTCCCTAACAAAGCTGTAGATCCGCAGTAAATGCCACATTTTTGCGGCCTTGCTGTAGCCAGGTGGCCACAGCCGAGGGGTGGAGCAGCCAGGTTTCGGGATATGACTTTATCTTCGCTGGATTTTCAGTTTTATCTCCGGAATTGTGAAACGGCCTTTGATCATTAGCTTCAACCGATTGATTTGTAGGGATTTGTTCTAACTGATTTTCAACCGATCTGAACCGACCTGATCTGCCCTGATTTACTGACTTCGAATTAATTCTGATTTAAATCAGAATTTGATGGGGTTTTGGGCTCATTTCTCTTCCCTCTCCTTTAGGAATGGGCCTGCAAATAAATTAAATAATAATTAGGAAAAAGCAGAGTTTATTCTATAATAAGTATGAGAATATGATAATGAATGTGCAATATTAGCGACCGATCAATTATTGGTATCAAAAATGTTTTACCTCTTATTTGGTATCAAAATTTACCATATATTTCAATTAGTATCAAAATATAAAATATTTTACTTTCATTGGTATCCAAATTTACAAATGTTTCAATTTCAATTGGTATCAAAAATTTTCAATTTTAATTGGTATCAAAAATCTTGTGATATCTTAAAATTTTGTTTACTTACAAGTGGTATCTCAAAATTTGTTTTATTACTTTAAGTATTATCAAGATTTGTGTTAAAAATGTTTTGATATGTATGGCCTATATGCAATGGGGCTTAACATCTCTTCTATATATAGATTCATGTTGAGTGTATCTTATATTGAGGAGCTTGACATCTCTTCTTTATGTAGTGCATGTGTGTAGGAGGAGCTTAACATCTCCACTTATACATTGTATATTATACTTTATGTGAATTAGAGTTTTGTCATCCCTTCTTCATGTAATGCATGTATGCAGGGGAGCTAACTTATCGTTTTCCTCTTCATGAATGTATATCGCATATCTATCTTGATTGTTGATTTGTTTTTCACCCCTTTGTTAATGATTGACAAAAAGGGGGAGAATAATTTTGAATTTATAAATGCATATATAGAAAAATGATTTTGAGTTTATATATGCATATTTGAGTTTATGCATGTTCTATATTTTATATTTATACAAAAAGGGGAGAAGGATTTTGAAAATTTATACAAAAAGGGGGAGAAGGTTTTTGGGGAGAAAAATTTTTGGTTTATACATGTTTCTCTCACCTTATTTATGCATATATATTTGTTTAGTTTTATGTACTTCAGTGAATATATATTTGGTTATTGTTATGCATGAGTTAAGGGGGAGCTTCTATGAAGCTTAACTTTAATCCATGCACATATAACTCCATGAGTTTTGTCATCATCAAAAAGGGGGAGATTGTTGGCCCAAAGACCCATCACTCTAGTTTTGATGATGATTAACTCATGTAGTTATAGTACTAATAATCTTGTGTTTAATTAGTGTTAGATATTTGATCAAGATCTTAGTTGGTGTTTAGTTTCAACAAAGGATTTAAAGTCAAAATTTTAGAGCTAGCACATGTTGATTCAAGAGCTCGCACATCAAGATTGCATTAAGTACTCGAGAGGAGTCTAGCTCATTGGATCATGTCTTGGACTAAGTCAAGAAGGAGAAGAAGACCTTCAAGAGAAGATTTCTAAGAAGACTTGTGTCATGTTGTAAGTGTCAAGATTTTATTTTCAGATAAAATGTAAAGGATAGATTAGTTGGTGGATTGCTCAAATTTTATATACACTCACACACAAGATTTAGATATGTTTTCATAAAAGAGTTTTCGTTTTGAAAAATACCGGTTTGGTTTTTAAGATTAAAAATATACATGTATTTTATCAAAACTTATTTTTGAGCTTAATGTCAAAGACATAAATATTTAATCATATATGTGTAGTGGATTATATCCATACATACTAAGCTTCAAAAGTGTTTAGAATACTTGTTTTTGTATTTGGAAAAGTTTTAGAAAAATCGTTTTTGAAAAATACAGGTTTTTGTTTAAGGCAAAACTTCTTTATTACAAAAATAGTTCAAAATATTCATAATATGTTTTGATTTTTAATCAAACATGTTTTTATTTCAAAGTATATCAATGGACTTATTTTTGTAGAATTTATGAGAATTTATGGGATTTTATTGAAGGAAAAAGACCAAGTTTTTTAATTCCTAAACATGTATTCTGGCCTTCTGTCGGTCGACCGCACTTTCGAACGAGCCAGAGGTCGGTCGAACGGGTGGTCGACCGACGTACACAAACGTGCACGGCCTTGTTTGGCTGGAGGGCCAGTCGACCGACCCGGTCGACCGCTAGAGAATTCTGCTCTCTGGATCTGGCCCCGGTCGATAGGGTGGTCGACCGGCAGAGAGCTTCTGATCTCTGTATCCAGGCCACGGTCAACCGGGGCGGTCGACTGGTGGCTCAATGGTCGGAAATCCGACCGTTGGCAGTTGACTGGCCTGTCGACTGACAGCAGCGTCAGCTGCTGATTTGGACCTCAACGGCTAGATTTTGGAGGCCTATAAATTAGGGTTCCCTTGGACTGTTTTCTACAAGATTTGAAGAGATTTTTTGGGCTAATTTTTCTTACCTATCTCAGTTTTGTTCTCCACATGTTTTAAAGCCAATATTTCCAAATCAAAAGGAGAGTTTATCAAGAGGTTTTAAAAAGTGATTCTTTAAGTTTTTCACCACCAAATCAATCTTAGTTTTTCTCACACATACTTGAGCTTTTCGTTACTATATCAATCCTATAGGAGAGTTGTTGTGAGAGTGTTTTTAGGTGATCAAAGTGTTTAGATCACCAAGTGTTCATTCTTGTATTTGAGGAGGCGGACTTTCGCGTTGTTTCGAGTTCTAGTGAGAGCTCCGTGTAGAGCTGCGGCCTCGGTGAGCTGATCGGCAAAAAGTAAGCATAAGAATAAGTAAAAATAGTGTGGGTCGATGTTACTGCTTTTGCGATTCTTTCATAGTAGCGAAGTGGCTAGACGGGTCGTATCCACAAGAAGGGAGAGCGATCGAAGCTTGATGCGGCTTCTATATTCAAGAGAAGAGAAAGTTCTTTGTTTCAAATAAAGAATTGGAAAATAAAAACAAGTTGGTTTCAAGAATTGTTTGAAAATGATTTGGTGGTTGTAAAAGTGAATTTTTCTTAGTGGGAAAGGCGCATGGCTAACTTTCTACTAATTGCTCCCACTAATCTCTAACTTTTGAAAGATATAGCCTCACGACGGATCATAGGCAAGCATAACCCTTATGCATTGGAACTATTCACGTGAAAATCGAGTGAAAGTTCTTCCTAAAACTTAGCTTTACACGGTAAAAACTCGGACATTCCCTTATCAAGATCCAATAGAAGGCGAGAATAAGGGAAGATACGAGTGCACTAATGGTATCGGCAAAGTTAAAAGGAAAAGTCTCTAACTTACCACAACAAGTAAAGTACACAACCCATAGATCATCAAAATTCCATTAAGCATGAAATATAAGAAAGTAAATACTTGTAGGCAAGTTAGAGTTAGAACCCTCGTCTTAAGATGTCATAGCTCTCGTTTGCACAAGGCTTGTTTGACACTATTGACTCATTTGGGTTATCAATCAAGTGTTAGAGATTAGTGGGTTAGTAGTTAGTTAGCCATGCAATGGAAGAGTTAGTTAGACATGCTTGAGAAAAGAAACAATAAAATAAAAGGAAAAGGAGTAAGGGGAAAGGGAGTTACACCACAACAAAGAAGTAAAAGAAAGAAGTAAAATGAAAACGAGTTACACTACAACAAGGAAGTAAGAGCAAATGAAGAACACAAGTAAATGAAAAGAAGAAAGAGAAGTAGTTACTTGTATTAGCTTGTCACCTTCAAATACAATACTTGCACACTCTCTATCTTTCACTCTAATGGCTAAAACTAAAATTAGAAGAAGAAGAACAACAGCAACAACTACAATTCCTAGCAAAGCAACAAATACAACTCTATTCTCTGGATATCTCTTTATTCAGACCACAAGGGGGTATTTATAGGCACCAGGGGAAAGGGGGCCACGTGGGTGACCTGTGGCCCAAAGCGCCGCGGAAACGCGGCCTAGGCCGCGTTTCCGCGGCTCTGCCAGGGTGGTGCGCGCCTGGCTTTGGGCAGCGCGTCGCCCAGTCTGTCCCCTATCATGTAGGCCTGCTGGTTTGCTGATATGATGCCCTGGACTGACAAAATCGCCTCCCTAAAGTCAATGGTTACTTGGTAGGCCTTTAATCACCCATTAAATGGTGATTAAGGTCTTGTTCTTCATTTGTACACCATAGACCTAGGATCAAGTAAGTAAAGCTTTATTAGCAGAATTTTATACCCAAATAAATATGAGAATGTGATGAAAATTATGTAAAACTAGAGACTAATCACAAGCTAGCGTGCTTGCGTGTGTAGTTCTTGTGAGAACAAGAAAGGGACTAGTGAGTCCAAGGAGTTCTAGTGTAAACTCGTTGTAGGTATTCTGGCACCGAGTGATCCGGTGGGATCGATTCTAGTGGAAATCCTTCATAGTGTTGAAGGCGGGGACATAGAGTAAGGGTGCTCGAACCTCAAAACAAATCTTTCATGTTTGCGATTGCTCTCTATCTCTCACTTGTATTTATATCTTGCATGATTACATAGTTTATATCTGTATATGCTTGATATATCGTGTCTTATTGTTATATGCTTTGGATTGTTTGCACACACTTGTATTCAACCAAGAGAGCCATTGCGGCACCTCAACTCTTAGCTAGAGGAATCTTGAGGAGATAGTCCAGAGCCCTTCACCGGGAATTCGGCTACTCTTGTGTTATACTTGGTGTGTCTAGCATAATAGTTTTTAGTTTGTATAAATAGTTTTAATTCCGCATTAATTCATTATTAGATTAGCTAGTCACCTATTCACCCCCCTCTAGGTGACTTGCATATTGTGCACAAGTCTTTTGGATAAAACATACTCTCATTGACTATGATTTACTTTATGATCATATTAAGATATTTTGTGATAATACTAGTACTATTCATATGACTAAAAATGCAAATCAACATAATAAGACAAAGCACATAGAAATTCGATATCACTCTCTTAGAGATCACTATGAGGAAGGTGATATTGAAATTGATTATGTTTCAACTAGTTTTCAACTAGTAGATATTTTTACTAAGCCACTTGGTTTTAACAGATTCTCTTTCCTTTGTGGAGAACTAAATGTTTGTATTGTTGATTCATGAGTTTTTCTTCTGATAAAATCTACATATATATTAACTTTTGGTTGTTTTTTCTTATCCTTTTTGATGCATGACAAAAAGGGGGAGAAGTATATATGAGTATTTATTGGTAATTGAGTATTTATGAGCATTTATTGGTATTTGTTTTTATTGGTATTTGTTTGATCATGCTCTTATACAATGCCTTTATCATATAACCTGTACTTGATAGCTAGCATTACTTAAGGGGGAGCTTTTACAAAGCTCTTTCCAAGATTTTCTTTTAAGTAGCTCATATATTTTGTCATCATCAAAAAGGGAAAGATTGTTGGCCCAAAGGTTACAATCCCCGGTTTTGTGTTTTGATGATAACAAAGCATATGAAGTTATTTGGTACTAATCAAGTTTAAGAGTAGATTTAAGGGTTCAATAAGATCTAACAGGTTTCCTCCTCTAAACGAAGGTATTGATGGCTCAAGGGTACTCAAGTACGGGATCATAACTCCAAGCTCTCAATATCGCTCAAACGTCACTATCAGAGAAGCCCGCTTGAAGATTCGTGTAGTCAATTAGAACCTTGTAAGAAACTAGTTTGTTAAAGAGTAGAATATAGATTTGAGGCTCAAATATATACACACACAAAAATGCACATATTCAAAAGTATGATTTTTGACATGTTTGGTTTTGATACTTGTTCCATATTTTTTTAAAAATTTCTATCTCTATTTAGAACTTGTATCACATGGCTATACGTGTCTTCTCTATTTCAAAATTCAAAAAAAAAATTGTTTGAAAATTTTCTATATCTTCAAAAATATCCCCTATTTTTTTGGCCTAGGTCGGTCGACCGGGCAGTCGACCGTGCCTATTACAGGCCAGTACGGTCGACCGCACAATCGACCGAACCTCTGGCAATTGGGGGTGTGCATGTTGTGCACATTCCCGATCGACTGACCGGTCGACTGATCCCCTATTGCGGTCGACCGACTGTAACCAGTTTTGGTCTCGGTTAAACACGGTCGACCGAGAGCCAACGGTCAAATTTTTTTGAATGGTCGGTCACATATTACCAGATTGGTAGAAACGGCTAGTTTTCGAAGATTATTTTTAAACATGTTTTTAAAAACGTGGTAAGTTGAATTTCAAGGGTCAATTTCTTCCTTTTAAGCCTAGTAAAACTATTCTAAATTTTTTTTCTAAAACTATACAAAGGGTCATTAGGATTGAATATTTAACAATAACAAATTCCATTGAAATCTAATTTTTGCTTTCAAAGAGAAAAAGTTTCAAGTTTTCTTTTGTGCTTTTATTTTCAAAGTTTTTCTGTTCTTAAAATCTCTCTCTTCTATTTTTCACTCTCACTTACATCCTTGAGCTTCAAGTTTAAATTTTATTCTATAGGGTTTTTGTAAGAGAGTTGTAAAGAAGAGTATTTGTGATCTCTTGATCACTCAGCTTGTCATCTCCATTGTCTTTGTGCTGCCTCTGGTGTAGAGGATTGAGTTGGGGAGTTGTGTACTCCGAGTGATTGTAATTTCTTATTGTAAGATCCCTTTGTGGAGGATCAAATAGTGGATAGTGAAATCCTTCACGGTGGTGAAGGCGGGGACGTAGAGCGGTGGCTCAAACCTCGGAACTAATCATTTTTGTTTGTGATTGCTTTCTTGTCTCTTTTTACTTGTTTATCATTCATTTATTCTTTTCGATTAATACTCATCTCAACAAGATAGCAATTAAGCACCTCAACTCTTATATAGAGGAATCACAAGGAGAAGTTCAGAGCCCTTCACGGAAAATTCGGCTTCAAGTCTTGTTTTGAGTGATCGGTTGTAATATTTCATATTATATTGTTTAGAATTTTCATTTGATTAGCTATAAACTTATTCACCCCCTCTAGGTGTAATTTCACCTGCTTTCAAGAGCAGGGAGCTATAGAGCTAATGACTGTTCTGCAATATCAAGTTCCTGTAAAAATTACCTGCACACCAAAATAGAGAAGAAAATGTTAACAAAAATGTGAGTTTAGACCATGCCCATCCCCGACAACGGCGCCAAAATTTGATCGGGGTGAAAATCAGTACTTGAAAACGTGTGTTTTATGAAATCAATGTGAAAGTGTGTGCGCTAATGTTCCCTCGATATTTTTGTTATAGCATTAGCTCAACGGGTCAATTCACAGGGACGGGAGGCGATAGACGCAATAACGGTCTGTTCACGTCAGTTGTTAACAAGTTTTTCTTTGTTAAAGAATGACAAAAGAAAAAAGAAAAAATGCAGAAGTGATAGGTGGAGAAGGCGATGAAATTGGCGATGTAAAAACAAAAGAGAAGTAGTTGTGAAATCGGTAAAAGAAAATAGGAAAATACAAATGAAATAGAAAGTGGAGTGATTTAGAAAGTTGGTTTAAAAACAAAATAGAAAAAGAGAAGATGAAACTTTGGCAAAGAAAATGAAAAATGGTGAAGAAGATGAAAATAGGGATGAACTAAAAAGATGGTGAAAACAGCAATAGGAAAGTGATAAAAAGATTTAGAAAATTATTTTTAAAATAAAATAAAAAGAAAGGAGAAAACGATGAAAGAAAACTGATGGCTACTAAATACTAATTATTCCACTAACCATACTAACCTCTTAGTGATAGTTGCCTCACATGGATCCTTGACCATCACTAATCCTTGGCTTCAAGAGTCGATACAAAGTATGGCTCATAAGATTATTCTTCTACATCAAACCACACATATATTCTACACAGCAAGTTGCAAGCTACTATTAAATTATCAAAACCAAGTAGAGGTGAGCTTGTTAGTGGTTAGATGTTAGAATCCATCATCATGAGCCATCAATGGCTCTTGCAAGAGCAAGACCTTGTAGATATTATTGTAAGTTCACCTAGAGGGGGGGTGAATAGGTGATGGCTAATCTAATGGTCACTTAATGCCAAATAATGCGAATAATGCGGAAGCTAAAAACAATTATGACCTAATTACAACTTTTACACTAAACACCACGTATAACCAAAGAGTGTTGCCGAATTCCCCGTGAAGGGCTCTGGACAAACTCCTCTAGATTCCCCTTGAATGGGTTGAGGTGCCGCGTTGGCTCTCTTGATTGAATACAAGTGTTAGCAACAATCCCACGCAAGTATATCAATATGCACAAATGAATATATCAAGCATATAAAGATAGACAATAAATGAATGCAAGATATAAACAAGGGAGAGAGAGAGAAATGGCAATCGCAAACACAAAGGTATGTTTCGAGGTTCGAGCACACTTGCTCTACATCCCTGCCTTCGACACACGAAGGATTTCCACTATGCAAGATCCCAACGGATCTCTCCTCGGTGCCGCAACACCTACAAGCCCTCGGACTCCCTAGTCCCGTACACACGCAAGCTCACTAGCTCGCCGAGGCCGCACCTCAAATCACCGAGTTCACACAAGAACTCAACCACCACGAGCACACTTGCCCGTCTCCTCAAAGTACAAAGATGAAATCTTTGGTGATCTACAACACTTTGATCACCAATTACAAACTCTCACAACACAATCCTATGGATAGATAAGGCAATGGATAGCTCAAGTGATTGTGAGAAAGCAAGGAAAGAACTATGGTGAAAAACTCAAGAAATCACTTTAAACACTCTTTATAAAATCTTCCCTTTAGATAGGAAATATTTGCTCATTATTTTGTGGAGAAAACTCTTCTGAAAGTATGGGAAAAACTGACTCTAAAGGTCTCCAAAATCTTCTTTCAAAACAATGACAAGACCCCCAATTTATAGGCTGCCAGAAAACTAGCCGTTGGGATCTGTCAGAACTGCGGTCGACCGGCGCGGTCGACCGCCAACGGTCGGATTTCTGACGTTGGAGCCACGGTCGACCGCCCGGGTCGACCGAGCACCTGGAACAGAGAATCAATTCTCTGTCGGTCGACCCGTGCGGTCGACCGGGATTTCCAGAGAGCAAGCTCTCTGGAGCAGTCGACCGGCACGGTCGGCCGTCCTCCAGTGCACAAAAGGCGTGCACGTCTGTGCACGTCGGTCGACCGGGCCGGTCGACCGACTTCAGGATTAGTCGACTTATACAGGTCGTAAGTCGACTTATCCGAAGCCTGAAACAGTTTTCTGGGATTAAAAAGTTTGTCTTTTTGGCTCTAATAAAATCCCATAAAATACATAAAAATCTACAAAAATAGTTTTACCAATATACTTTGAAATACAAACATGCTTGCACAAAATCAAGGCATGTTATAAAAGATTGGACTATTTTTGTAACTTGGAAATATTTGGCTCATGATAAAAACTGTATTTTCCAAAACATGTTTTCTAAACTTTATTTTTCCAAAACATCTTCAAAATACAAAAACAAGATATTATAGTTCATTTTAAGGCATAGTGTGTATGGATATGATCCACTACACAATCAAGATGAAATATCTATGTTTTTGGTATTAAGCATAAAACTTGGTTTTGGTTGAAGGATAAGTATATGAAAAACACAAAAAACCAAACTTGTATTTTTCCAAAATGAAAAATATTTTCTAACTAGAAAATCTTTTATGAAAACAATTTTATCAAGAGTGTGTGTGCATGGTATACTTGAGCAATCCACCAACTATCTATCCTTTATATTTTACTCTAAAACAAAATCTTATACTAGACACAAGTCTTGATCTTGAAGTCTTCCCTTGAAGTCTTCTCATCTTCTTGACATGGTCCAAGCTTGACACCGTGCTAACTCCAATTCTTGACATTTTATCCTTTGTTGAGCTATGCACCTACTAAGATCTTAATAATGAATCTGTCACTAATTAAACACAAGATCAATAGTAAACATAACTTCATGAGTTGATCATCATCAAAACTAGGGTGATAGGCCTTTGGGCCAACAATCTCCCCCTTTTTGATGATGACAAAACTCATGGAGTTATATATGCATGGATTAAAGTAAAGCTTCAAAGAAGCTCCCCCTTAACTCATGCATAGACATAAATAATAATATATGACAATGAAGCTCATAAATATGTATGCAAATGTATGGAGATAAAACATATCAAATTCTTTTTCTCCTATTTGCAAAACAAAACATATATGCATAAACATAAAATCTTATTATGCATATCTATTCATTTATTTGTTATGCATGAGAAAGCTAAACACAAGTATGCATATAAGCTCAAAATCTTTCTCCCCCTTTTTGTCAATCATCAACAAAGGGTTCAAAGTGAAATCAAACAAATCTTTCTCCCCCTTTTTGTCAAAAGCAAAGAGATCAAGAAGGGGTAATCAATCGATAAAAATTTATATGCGATATACATCCATGAAGAGGAAGACGCTAAGTTAGCTTCCCTACACATATGCATTACATGAAGAAGGGATGACAAGCCCTAACTCACATAACACATATTATGTAATGCATAAGAGGAGATGTGAAGCTCCCCCTACACACGTATACCATATAAAGAAGAGTTGTCAAGCTCCTCAATTTATAATATACTCAACATGAATCCATATGTAAGAGAGATGTTAAGCTCTCCTTGCATATAGGAAATACAACTCAAAAAATTTTGAATTTTTCTTTAGAAACACATTTTGAGATATCAAATCAACATATTTAATTTTTAATTTTGATACCAATTTTGAAAACATATTGCATAAGCTTTAAGAATTACCAATTGAAAGTTGAATTAAGCTTAGCATATACATTGTGTTTTAAGAGTGTGAGTCAATTGTAAGTCAAACACAAATAGATCATATATGTATGAAAAGATAATACCAATAGAAATTGATATAATTAGAATTTGAAAGCATTCATACATACAATCAAAATACGAGTATATAAAAATCATATTGATACCAATTGAAAATATCCAATGATACCAATTGAAGGGTAACCTTATCATATACTCTATCATATGAAGAATTTGCACTAGTTAATATGAAAATATTTTAAAACTAGTATGAAATCCTTCAAGCAAGGAATAAAGCAAAAATGTCAATTAATCTCAATATTCCTTTAAATCATGAAGACATGAAAATCATCACACATTTTTTTTTATTAAAAGCAAAATTTATATTTCAAGATATATGTATGTTTTGACAACACAATAAGTATGCATACATATCCCTTAAACACAATTGAGTCCATATAAATAGATTTGCATTAAAGGCAAATGACTCAAGAGGTATACATGTATATCTTAAAGTTTGGCAAAATACACATATACATGAAATGAAAAACACATGATCATAAGTCAAATCCAAAAGTGGGAATATAAGTTTAAAAATGTATGTATCATCAAAACCAAGCTATACAAGCACATTTCATGGGTTCAAATAAGCATTCAAGCACAAATATAAATAGATTTATTTGTGGCACACGATATGTACAAGTATAAGTCCTAGTGTTGATAAAAACTAACATGTAAACTAATATTCAATACATGAAGCATCAACTAAATTTTGAGAAAAATAGAATCATGTGACAATCTCAAAAATTGTTTGAAGAATAAATAACTAGTATAAATTATTTTTGAGAAACTAGTTAAGATCCTTCAAATAACATCAAATCATATGTTTTTCATAAAACATAACTAGATACACAAAAATTTAAGCACTCATGGTCTATAAAGCTCAAAATATTTTTAACAAAAGTGTGAGTGTTAAACGACCATGTAAATAGCATTTTTATGAAAATCGTCAATGAAGCTCAAAAAACATCATAAGTCACATTTTTAACAAAAAAAAACACGAAAAATCATTTTTCATCAAAACACTAATCTTCATGATATATGTATGATTAATCCAAACCTAACAATACACATACATATCCCAAATCTAAAAGAGTCTATTAATGATGTTTGCATGAAGGCAAGAGACTCACGGGTATACATGTATATTTATTAGGTTTGAATTAAGAATATATATACATGAAGCAAAGCATAAAAATTGGCAAAGCATGTATAAATGAGAATCATCAAAACTAGCTTATACATATGCATATAGTGGATACAAATGAGCATGTAATTCAATTATATATGAATCAATTGTAATTCACTATTTGTATATGTATAAATGCAAGTTTGACACATTCTACATCTAAGCATGTAAATACCACATGAAGCACACAAATACATAAATCATGAACATGTTCAAAATAATATGAATGAACAAGCATGAACATGAATAAAATGGGAGTTTAGAGATTGTTACCAAACTCCAAAGCTCCAATTATGGTGGTTGTCCCACCAAGCTTCCTTGATAGTGATGCGTCTAAGATGTGCCCATAAAGTCCATTGCATCCACTACCAAGGCACCAATTCTCTCACGTTTTGTGAGAGCCCTCACCTACATCAAAAGCAAAAGGTGGGGATTTTGGTACCCATATTTTCTTGGGTCCTTTGGGGTTAGTCTTGTAAGGAACCCAAAATCTTTTATAATTAGCAAAATTTAGAGAATTAATATTATCATAACAAAACTTTGCTAAATGGCCTTTGCGGCCACAATGTGTACATATGTACACCTTAGTATGCTTATGTGTAGGAGTGTGATCATGTTGTGCAACATAAGCAAATGCATGGTTATGATGTGCATGAATGTATGGAGTTGTTTCTTTGAAAACATTGACTCCAACCTAGAATGATTAAAAGCACAAGAGTTCAAAGTTGAACTCAAACCATCCATTTTATTTTTCAAATTCTTAATCTCATTAGTGGTGGCATAAAAAGCATGATGAGATAAAGAATCATTTTTCTTTTTCTTTTGTGAAACAAAATCTTTTTCTTTTTCACAAATTTTCTTTTCAAAGATTTATTTTCTTGAAAAACAACTTCCTTTTGTTTTCCACCAAATTAATTTTATCCTTCAAAATAGTATTCCCTTCACACAAATCATTCAATTTAGACATAAGGGAAACATTCTCATTATTCAAAACATCTTTTTCTTTTTCTAAACATGCAATTTTATTTTCTAATGAACCTTTTCATAAAGCATGGCATCAAAATCCTTTTTCAAATTTTTGTTATCTTTTTCTAAACATGCAATGTTAGATTTAAATGAATCTTGTTCTATATGCATGCAAGCAATGTCCTTTTTCAAATTCTTATTTTCCCTTTTAATCATGTCATATTTCTCAAGAATTGTTTGGCAAAATGAAGTGAGCTCATCATATGACATGTCCTCATCATCGGATTCGGAGTTTACCTCAAGGGGGTTATCCCCTTGGACCATATAGCATACGTTGGAGATGTCGCTTCCAACGTCCGAATCGCTCCCCGCATAGTATAGATCCTTTTCGCCAAGGGAGGTGAGGGTATTCCATACTACAAAAGCCGAATCAATATTAACAACTCTAGATAAATAAACATCATATAGGGTAGAATTTAAAGCATTAAGGGCTTTTGCATTAGCCTCAAAATTCTTACCATCTAAAGAATATGCATTATTAGTAGTGGCAAGATATACATGAATGCCTAAGGCCTTGAGGTACAATGACATCTTAACCTTCCAAATTTGGATGTTAAGAATGTCAAAGGTGGGTGGTGACATGAAGTCCATGGTGTGTGTACAAAATATTGTGATTAGCCTAAAATGAGGATCTTTAACTCTAGGTTGTTAGACCCAAATCAGAGTACCAAGCTCTGATACCAATTGTAAGTTCACCTAGAGGGGGGGTGAATAGGTGATGGCTAATCTAATGGTCACTTAATGCCAAATAATGCGAATAATGCGGAAGCTAAAAACAATTATGACCTAATTACAACTTTTACACTAAACACCACGTATAACCAAAGAGTGTTGCCGAATTCCCCGTGAAGGGCTCTGGACAAACTCCTCTAGATTCCCCTTGAATGGGTTGAGGTGCCACGTTGGCTCTCTTGGTTGAATACAAGTGTTAGCAACAATCCCACGCAAGTATATCAATATGCACAAATGAATATATCAAGCATATAAAGATAGACAATAAATGAATGCAAGATATAAACAAGGGAGAGAGAGAGAAATGGCAATCGCAAACACAAAGGTATGTTTCGAGGTTCGAGCACACTTGCTCTACATCCCCGCCTTCGACACACGAAGGATTTCCACTATGCAAGATCCCAACGGATCTCTCCTCGGTGCCGCAACACCTACAAGCCCTCGGACTCCCTAGTCCCGTACACACGCAAGCTCACTAGCTCGCCGAGGCCGCACCTCAAATCACCGAGTTCACACAAGAACTCAAAACCACCACGAGCACACTTGCCCGTCTCCTCAAAGTACAAAGATGAAATCTTTGGTGATCTACAACACTTTGATCACCAATTACAAACTCTCACAACACAATCCTATGGATAGATAAGGCAATGGATAGCTCAAGTGATTGTGAGAAAGCAAGGAAAGAACTATGGTGAAAAACTCAAGAAATCACTTTAAACGCTCTTTATAAAATCTTCCCTTTAGATAAGAAATATTTGCTCACTATTTTGTGGAGAAAACTCTTCTGAAAGTATGGAAAAAACTGGCTCTAAAGGTCTCCAAAATCTTCTTTCAAAACAATGACAAGACCCCCAATTTATAGGCTGCCAGAAAACTAGCCGTTGGGATCTGTCAGAACTGCCGGTCGACCGGCGCGGTCGACCGCCAACGGTCGGATTTCTGACCGTTGGAGCCACGGTCGACCGCCCGGGTCGACCGAGCACCTGGAACAGAGAATCAATTCTCTGTCGGTCGACCCGTGCGGTCGACCGGGATTTCCAGAGAGCAAGCTCTCTGGAGCGGTCGACCGGCACGGTCGGCCGTCCTCCAGTGCACAAAAGGGCGTGCACGTCTGTGCACGAAGGTCGACCGGGCCGGTCGACCGACTTCAGGATTAGTCGACTTATACAGGTCGTAAGTCGACTTATCCGAAGCCTGAAACAGTTTTCTGGGATTAAAAAGTTTGTCTTTTTGGCTCTAATAAAATCCCATAAAATACATAAAAATCTACAAAAATAGTTTTACCAATATATTTTGAAATACAAACATGCTTGCACAAAATCAAGGCATGTTATAAAAGATTGGACTATTTTTGTAACTTGGAAATATTTGGCTCATGATAAAAACTGTATTTTTCAAAACATGTTTTCTAAACTTTGTTTTTTCAAAACATCTTCAAAATACAAAAACAAGATATTATAGTTCATTTTAAGGCATAGTGTGTATGGATATGATCCACTACACAATCAAGATGAAATATCTATGTTTTTGGTATTAAGCATAAAACTTGGTTTTGGTTGAAGGATAAGTATATGAAAAACACCAAAAACCAAACTTGTATTTTTCCAAAATGAAAAATATTTTCTAACTAGAAAATCTTTTATGAAAACAATTTTATCAAGAGTGTGTGTGCATGGTATACTTGAGCAATCCACCAACTATCTATCCTTTACATTTTACTCTAAAATAAAATCTTATACCTAGACACAAGTCTTGATCTTGAAGTCTTCCCTTGAAGTCTTCTCATCTTCTTGACTTGGTCCAAGCTTGACACCGTGCTAGCTCCAATTCTTGACATTTTATCCTTTGTTGAGCTATGCACCTACTAAGATCTTGATAATGAATCTGTCACTAATAAACACAAGATCATTAGTAAACATAACTTCATGAGTTGATCATCATCAAAACTAGGGTGATAGGCCTTTGGGCCAACAATTATTAGATTCATATGGATTATCAAGCAAGTAGTTAGCTAGTTAGTGGTTAGTAGTTAGATTGTCATAAAGAAGAAAAACTAGCTAAGCATTATATAGAGATGGAGAAGATTACAATGGAGAAGAAAAGAGATATCTTTACATAGATTGTCCCCGTTTATTACATCAATATCTCTCTATCTCTCTCTGAATTATCTCACCCTACTACAAGATCTAAAAACAAAATTAAATACAAAATAAAAGAAAAAGAAAAACCTACTCTGCAACTAGAGAGAGAGAAAACCTAGCCTACAGCTCTCCGTTGTCATTTCTGGCCCAACCTTGCAGTATTTATAGGCAAGAAGAAGTATCTGGAAGACAAGGCGAAGCACGCGTCGAAGATCAACGTGGGGGCCCAGCAAAATACCGCGTTTACTTAGCAATCCGCAACAAAATTAGGGCCAATTGCCCTGAATTTTGGTCACGTGATTCGTATGGATTCTAGCATCTTCCGTATGTTTTGATTTTGCAATGTTTGGACGTATATTTCTCCAGATATAGTTTCAAATACGGAAATCCAAGGTGTTCTTCTAGAAACTCTTTGGCTTGGCATCCAGAAATCTGAATTAATTACCCAAGTATAAGTAAGCTCTGATTACTCCTTTGCCCCTAGATTCTTGATTATCTGCAAAATAGATCAAACACGGGTGACAAGCGTCATTTTCATTAAATCGGTAGGAAAATACGATATGCAGATGCAAAATTCAATACTTATGAATTAACTGTTGAAAGACCCGGGTCTTTTATAGGTCTTTCAGTGGCCGAGATACTAGCATGTATCTCGAGCTCAATCTGAGCCAGACACGCGTCCCACGTGGCGCCTGCATTCGCACCTAGAAGCATCTAATGCGATCTTCGCATTTCGAGAGCCGCGTCGCAACAGCGATCGTCTCTATAGCA
>JAVJIF010023854.1:0-66187 GCA_038442645.1 Agave tequilana
CAAGAACCTCCCTTAGAGAATTTCTTGTGTGGGAACTGCATGCTGGTGGTCTAGCTGGGCATTCGGGAATGAGAAGACCATAGAAGCGTTGAGTATCGGTTCTATGGCCAGGTTTAAAACGTGACGTTGCCAAAACATGTTGGAAGGTGTCACACCTGTCAACTCGCAAAGCAACAGAAACAGAACACCGGTTTGTATACTCCTCTACCGGTCCCAAATGCCCATGGCAGGAGTTAGTATGGACTTTGTGTTAGGACTCCCAAAAAACTCTCAGAAAGCATGATTCAGTCCTAGTTGTCGTGGATCGCTTTTCTAAAATGGCCCACTTTCTGCCTTACTCCGTACTTCTGACGCCTCTAAGTGGCAAAATTTTTTTCGATGGTGTCGTTAACTGCACGGTCTACCTAAGACTATTGTGTCGACAGAGACGTTAAGTTCACTAGTTATTTCTGGAAGACCCCTTTGGCACATGTTAGGGACTTAAATTAAAATTCTCTACTGCTTTTCACCCTCAGACGACGGTCAAACCGAGGTTGTGATAGAAGTTTAGGAAATTTATTGCGTCCCTTGTTGGCGAACATATTGGAGTTGGGATCTAAAGCTGTCTATTACCGAGTTTGCATATAATTCATCAGTTAATAGGACAACAGGTAAAAGTCCACATGAAATAGTATATGGTTTTAGGCCTAGGCAACCCATTGATCTCATCCCCATGGTTGATCATTATAGAGTCTCTGAGTCTGCATCCTCCTTTGCCACGCATATGCATGAATTGCACAAAGTCATCAGTGATAAATTAAACAAAGCAACGTTGACTACAAGCTACGAGCTGATGTTAGGAGAAAATTTAAAAACTTTTGATATTGGCGATCTTGTGATGGTCCGGATTCGTCCGGAACGGTTTCCACGGGGACTGTTAAAAAATTGCATGCTCGTAGTGCTGGACCATTCAAAATCTTAACAAAACTTAATGACAATGCTTATGTTATTGATCTTCCTGAAGATTTTGGAATTAATCCTACTTTCAATATTGAAGATCTAGTAGAATACAAGGGTCCAAATTTTAACCCCAGCAACCCATTGGTTGATGAGCCTACCCTGAACCATTTTCTGAGGGACCCCCACTTCCACCACTCCCAGATATCAGTCCTAATACAACAGAGAATATTGATAAAATTCTAGATGATAAAATTTTCTCCACAAGAGATGGTGGAACTCAACGGTATCTGATACGCTGGAAAGGGAAGTCACCTGCTGAGGACACGTG
Organism: Agave tequilana; assembly: GCA_038442645.1. NCBI lineage: Eukaryota > Viridiplantae > Streptophyta > Magnoliopsida > Asparagales > Asparagaceae > Agave > Agave tequilana. The sequence goes on from JAVJIF010023854.1 coordinate 1,268, forward strand.
GCTAGATCGCAGTGAGTTGCAGCAGATTGATCCAGATCTGTTGGAGTATTATGAGAGCTCCTTCACACATGACTCGACGGGGTCGAGTTCTCTCCCACCTGGGGAGAATGATGGGGACATGGCATCAGCACGCCGGGGAGATTCGATCGCGTGTATCAGCGCAGGAGGCATCGTGCTGCGTCTATTTGGTTTTAGCTGGAGTCTGTTTTTTTTATTTATTTGAGTCCATGTTGTTTCTTTGTTTTAATTTTGTTTCTCCTTTTAGTCCCACATCGACTATGTGGAGAAAGTCTTCAGGTTGTAAGCCTATAAAGGTAAAGGTCTAATAAGTTGTAAGACAATGCATTCCTGATGATAAAATATTTTGTTGAATTTCGGATATGAAATTTTTCTCTTCGAATTTGGAGTGTGAAATTCCAATTCGCTTGGTGCGGGGTGTGAAATCCAATCCATATATCCACTTCACATTCAAATTTTGAAACCCAATCACAAATCTCATACCATCCCAAAATCCTATCTAGGCTGCAAAATTCCCACAATACCCGTTGCCCTCGTCTTTGTCCTGGTGCAAGCAAGCTGGATATAAGGAAACAAGCCCACCTGCCTCTTTCACCAACCAATTACAAATCCTCTCTCTACAAAACCCAATCAGTCATCCACCGCCCTATTTTAGAAACCAAAAGAAAAAAAAAATCAAAACAAGAAAGACAAAAACCCTACTTTCTCTTCCTCCTTCCCTGCTCTCGTTTACAGCCGCCATCACTCCAAATAAATCCTGCATCACCCACCAACAACCCCCAATTAGCTACAAAAACAAAAGGATCCCCTCCATCTCCATAGTCGTGAAACACAGGAGCTGCAAGTGCCCCTCTTCTCCATATGCGTCAACCAGGAGCACCACCGAACACTGCCGCCTCTGTCCAGCAATCGAGTGTTCCGTTGCGTGATCCAGCGGTCTCTCACCTGCAACAGTAAACACACAACTTCAGTCCACTTTCAATTAGATCGGAAAAGAGTATTAAAGCACGTCAACGCTTCAACAGGTACTTTTATTTCAGCAAAATCAGGTTATCGTTAGGTTCCATGCATTATTTTATCTCTAGAATATTATTATTAATCTCTGTTGTCCACAAATATTGTGAGCGAGTGTGATATGTTTTACCTTGGTTATATGCTTTGATATTGCAAGTTGGATTATTCCTTAAATCAAGCATTGCATGTGGTTAGTGAAGATTAAAATTGTCCGATCTACGAGTATAAGCATTTTTGTTTAAACCATCTTGCCATATGATTATTTTAGATTTATTCCTACTGAAGATCGTGATTTGTTATGAAACGTTAAAAGTTTAACTCTATCACTGAGTTCTGAATCATCCGCATATTGTTCCACATCACTACAGCTATTCGCAATACAGGGAAATTGATCCTTCAAAGCGTTACTTGATGTCATTATATTTTGACATAGTCACCATGGCAAATGTAGGTAAATTTTCTTTTGATCATTCATTAGAGTTTAGATATCATAATATATAGATATTGTATATTTAAAGAAGGGTTTTCTTTTAGACCTTAGAATAAATAATCCCCTTGCTTCTTCTAGTTATTGAATCATGCTTGGGTTTTCAGACCAAATCTGGCTTGCTTAAGCATAGAATAAAAGAAAAATCATCTTGAATTGGAAAATCAGCATGCAAATAAACCTAAATGTGATGTATTGATCTGAGAACTTTTTGTTAATGTAGTTTGCATCCACTGACAAAAGCGGAAAAAACCACACAAGGCACTGTAATGATTTTTGTAATAATTTTTTACCCTTTAATTATGTTTTGTTTTGCATGTGATGCTTAGTTTTTGTTGTCCACAGGTTATGGAGACATACATGCAGTCAGTCAATACCAGGGAATGATATTCATCATGTTTTATGTTTTTGATATGATTTTGGGAGCTTACCTGGTAGGTAACATGACTGTACTGATGTGAAAGGATCAAGGACAGAAAGGTTCAGGGATAAAATGAAGGATCTGATTAAGTATATGAATAGGAATAGACTTGAAAGAGATATACGAGACCAGATTAAAGGACACGTACGCGTACAATATGAGAGCAACTATACAGAGGCTTCTGTTCTTCAAGATATCCCAGTCTCAATTCGTGCGAAGGTGAAGTGAACTGTTTGCATAGTAACATTACCATATTACAACCCAAGGAACAAAAATAGAACAAGTTATATTTTTTTCTTGTGATGCATCTTTCATTGCACTTTCACTCTAATAACTTAATAAATAAGAAGATTTTGTGCTGTTTTATTTTTCAAAAGGAAAAAAATAAAAACAGCACAAAATCTTCTTATTTATGTTGAGAATGTTGCTAAAGCGTAGTCTATAAAGTATGTTTCTCGTGAATGTTAAAAGGAAAGCTAAGAGTATTTCTTTTTCGGGTATAACTTTGTTTCTAGATATCTATTGCTTCAGGTCGATGATATCTTTGAGATAGCTTCTTCGCTTTTAAGTTATCCTGACTAGTTTTCCTGGAAAAAGATATAACCTTGACTAGTTGACACTATTTTGCAGATTTCACAAAGCTTGTACAAACCCTTCATCGAAAATATTCTCTGTTCAAGGGATGCTCTTCAGAATTTATTCATCAGATTGTAAGTTTCTCGAAAATTTCACTCAACCAACTGATTTGCATATTTCTTAAAATCTTAATTCTTAATATTAGATTTCACTCAACCAATTGATTTGCATATTTCTAAGTACTGGTTCAAAGCACATACAAAAACATAATATATGACAAGTCATGCTGCCATGTAGCAATGCAACCCCGGAGTGGAATAAGAGGATAAGGAAAGGAGGCATCCTCTGTAAGCATCGTCGGAGGGGTCTTCTCCTCCGTGGTCTGCATCTGCGTCTACCAGAACATTATATCTGGAATCATGAGTTAATTGTTATGGAACATTGCCCTATCCCTGGTCCTTTTGTCTAACAATGAAAGACCTGTCAATGAGAGAAATGAATGTGTGTAACATGGAGCGCATGAGAAACATAAGTATTTTGTTTCTAAAAGTGTTATGACAACTAGGCCATCAAGGAGACAAACCAGTGAAGAACAAATATGGACTGAGACGTAGCTTCCCAAAAGCTTAAGCTGATAGGTATAGGCCCAATGTTTGATTTATGTTCTTCACTTTTACTTAACTTTACAATGTGGAATAATTCTTAATCACACACGACTAAGAAAATAGTGCATGTGATTCTCCCTCCAAAAAGCTTAATACGTTTCCGCAACCAACATGCCCTAAGGTATCTGTCCTCTTTTATTCTTTGGTACACCGCTGGCGCCCTTCTGTCCACAGAGAGAGGACAGTGGATCCGCTCTAAATATGAAACGACATCTTAATACCAATCCAGACATGCCTAGTGAAAGGATAATGAGGCAAAATGTGATCTACCAATTCTAGAGATGGTTACAAAGGATGCAATGCCCGGGTCCCTGCCAATTGCTTATGGAAAGATTGTCCTTGGTGAGGATAGTTAGCTGATAACCTTAGAAACACCATATTCTTAAGTGGTGTTTTTATCTTCCAAAACATATCTAGAAGCGGGGGATTGACACCTTTGAGTTGAGAAACCCATAGAACAATTCATGGAGATTCGCCTATGGCTCCTTTGACCATGCTGGCACATCCACGGCAGCACAATCCTTAGGCTTCCAATTGCTAAGGAAGTTGGACAGTTGGTTCTTTTGTCATGCCGAGTTTTTTTTTAAAAGGGCCAATTTAAGTGCTTGCCACTACACTAAAACTCCAAAGTTTGTGGTGAGGGTAATACTTTTATATTTTAACATGCCCTTGTAGGTTGAGTGCCCTTTTCTTTATGGGCCGAAACTGGGCTTTTACGCAACAATATTCTCATCTTTAAACTCGCTTTTTTAAATGCACATCTGAGGAGAAATTAACCTGGATTGCTCTGATACCATATTAAAGTCCCTGTCACTACATCAAAACTTTGAAGTTGTGGTGAGGGCAATACTTTAATATTCTAACTTGACCATTGAACCTCAGATGCCAACATGATGTGCCCCACATGTACACTACTGAGCCAGGGTGGGGAACCTATTGCAAGTGTTGGCAGGCGGACAACAAAGGCAAAAGATTATTCTGGATGTATAAATAAGCTTCTTACTTTGAAACTCAGCCGAGCCCGGGGGTTGAATAGGACGACCGAAAAAATTTAAATATCTACATGAAGTGCAAAAGGGATTATGTTATGATGTGAAGGAAATATTACAAATAATCAGATTAAGACAATAGATATAAACAATCTCTGACAATATATAAGACAAATGATCTAAAAATGGATCAAATATAAGTACCCTTAACCTCCAATCATAATGGAACAGAATCACTGACTTTATCCAAGTGATTTAATAGAGCCTTTGGAAGACAATGTGAATCTTTTCAGAAGAGAAGTTGGACCTTGTGCAGTCCATTTTGGAGAAGTCTCAGGCATCTTCAAATATTCTTGCCTATGATGCATGTGTTTTTGACTTTATATAATATGTTCACATGCATTTGCAATAAGTCAGAATTTCATTTTCATGTAGTGATTATTTTTTAATTTCTGCTAACTATGGGTTTTATAAATCATTATTCAGTTCATTTCGTGGCAGTATGTTGCCTTATGGTCAGTGTGCGTTCAAGCAATGCTAGAACAAGTTCCTTCACAGATTTCTTTATTGAGAAGATGTTCTGTCACAAATAATCAATTACTTCTGTCTGACACTGTAGGTGATCAGGCTGCAAGAGGAGTTTTCCCTTCCTGGGGAAGTGATCATCGAACAAGGCAATGCAGTAGAACAACTTTATTTCATCTGCGAAGGTGTTTTGGTATTGTTTCTACACTTCATCATGTCGATCATTTATGGTACTCTATACTCAAAGAACATATTTCACAATGCATGTTTCAAGGAACACTTATTTTAAAAGTTGCAGCTGGTTAAGTTCATGTCTCCATTATTTTAGATATGATTTGTCAACTTAAGTAGAAGTTTCAAAAGAATTCTTAAGCTTATGAGTCCTTTTGTGTAGGTTTCACAGTAATTTTACACAGCACGGATACAACACAACATCCAGATGGCAATTTGAGAAGTCTTCAAATAATACCATATGGAGGCATGACAAGGACCTGAAGGTTAATAATTTCATACACATGATCAAAGATAAGATAAATTTTATAGCCTATGATTAATCACAAAAAATTAGGAATGATCATTTTTGCCAACGGAGAGGTCAAGAAGGAAATAGAACTGAAGAAGATAATTTATAAATTGGATATGAATTAACCAAATGTCTTCATGTGGTGTCTGATCTAACGTGATGCGATTTAGGTCAATCCTTATCTTAGACCTTACCCAATGAATTATGCCAACTCAATGCCTTGTCCATCATATATGTGCATATGGAGAGAACACCTCTTTTTTCTTTGTTTTATCAAGGACACATTTTACCATGATCGGCATGTCATAGACTTCTATCCTGCATGATTTACGATATGGATGAACATCATGTTAATTTTCCACACTATTTATTTTCCACACTGAAATATTAACAGTTGTTGGAGGTTATTTGGAATCACTTCATGTTCAACTTTAGTAGTCAATTGTTCATTTATGTTGGTAACCAAAAAACCTTGGATATGAACGGGCGCAGCCTCCATGCTGCGTTAGGATTGTTTCTACTGCATCTTTTTGCAGTTAAAATTCTTGCTTTCACTGATTCCTCAGGATGCTAATTGGAAATGGATAACACAGAAATGATGCATCATCACTGTTCTCTACATCTATTCACGAGGTTCTCTAAATTCTTGTTGTAGGAAGGAGTTGGGATTGGTGAAGATGGATCAGAGGAGACTATTTTAATGTTGGAGCCTAATAGCTCATTTGGTGAAATTGCCATTCTTTGCAATACTCCTCAGCCCTACACCGTACGTGTTTGTGACCACTGTAGACTCCTACGAATTGATAAGCAACTCTTCGCAGATATCCTACAGATATATTTTGTGGATGGCCGGACAGTTTTAAGCAACCTTCTAGAGGTATTTCTTATAGAAATTGTAACTTTATCATTTTCTTGCACGCATTTAATCACTTTTAGTTTTCACTACTGCCACAATTTTTTTTATTTCTATGTTTGCAATCATGTGGGGGCATTTCTTATTGATATGATTTCTTTGCTTCATCACAGGGTAATGAATCCAATGTTCGCATCAAGCAACTTGAATATGATGTCACATTCCATATCGGAAAGCAAGAAGCTGAGCTTGCATTAAGAGTAAATAGTGCTGCATTTCTTGGAGATTTGAATCACCTAAAGGGTTTGATTCGAGCAGGAGCAGACCCCCGAAAGTGTGATTATGATGGACGCACTCCTTTGGTATTTATTTGATAAATCACAGTTCTGAATTATATGTCTTATTAGTTAAATCATCTAATGCTGTTGTGTAACAAATCTTACTAATGAACCACGCATCATCCCCTGCTAATGTCAGAGTACTTTCTGCTAAGATAGTTAGATTATTCAACAATAAACAATTGTACTTACTCCAATTGGCGTCATTTAATATCTGGATCCACTCTTTTATATATTTGAAGTATGATTTTAAACTGTGAAAATGCTTACTGGACTGATTTAGCGAATAATATTTTTCATAGATCAGTCTAGCCGTCTGCAATTGTTTACGTTTGTTATGAATACTTTGATTAACCTTATCAATAGAATAAGGGGTTTTCAAGTAAAAAATCCTCCTTCCTCATTTTTTTAATGTTTAACCTTTTATTCTTCATTACTTTGGTAGATTAGGTTTGTAATATGAATTGTTTACAGGTAACTTTCTTGATCATGTAGCCATCTTACTTTCTATTTCTATACTTTTGTGTATTCTCCTTTTTCATGCTGCTTACTAATCATTTATTGTCTTCTTTGACTTTCAAATTCAGAAATTTCAACCGATGTATATTTTAGGTGAAATTTTAAACCATGTTTATGCAGATCTGTGGCCATGTTTTAGTAGTTGTTTGTCCAAAGTTAATGCATATTATCATTCATCAGTAGCATACCTCTTGTTCATATTCTTTAAAGCTGTGAGTACATGACCCATATTGGAAGAGTTGATACTTATCTTAAGGACTGCTGTGAGCACATGACCTGGATCATGCCAGACTTCAAATTATCATTATGAATATAACCTGTGGTCCTGCATGTTCATCCTATTCTCTAGTATCTCTTTTTCAATGTTCTCTACGGGCACACATAGTAGGTAGAATTTGAACCTTATTGCCCCTTCATAACAATCAAATACTCTACCATTGAACTTCACTAGCACCCACTGAATGAGATGAGATCAAATCTAAGGAACAGTTGAAAATTACATATCTAACTAGTTTATGTAGGAATAGAATATCTAATAAGTTCACAATAAATTTTGAAAAAGAATGTTCAATGTACAAGTTTACGTATTTAGTTTACACTGATGACCAAACCTTGTTAGTTGAAAAGAAAGATCATAAACATCATGTTGAATGCAGAACTTAAAATTTTGCCTTGATTCTTGCAGAACAGTTTTAAGTCCCTCATCAGAGCCACTTGAGCAATCCCTCATCTATTTGATGCCGTGTTATGTTGATCTTGCTGCCTAACTAAATTCTTATTTTCTTTTCAGCACCTTGCAGCATCAGGAGGGTTTGAAGATGTCACATTTTCCTCATTCATGAAGGCGTGGACATAAATTTTTCAGGTACCATTCTTTTGGTAATTATAGTTCGACTTCTCTTTGAACTTACAAATTTCTTTTCAAATTACATTATGTTACTCACATAGCATCTTGACAGTTTTCATGCTGATAATGAATGTTCACATTTATATTGATACATATGTGTGTTTTCAATTAGATAAATTTGGGAACACAGCATTATTAGAGGCTATCAGAAAAGGACATGACAAAGTGGCTTCCTTACTCTTCAAAAATGGAGCAACCTTTAGCCTTAGCGATGCAGGTAGCCAACTTTGTTCTGCTGTCAAAATCGGGTATTTGAATTTTCTAAAGAGAGTTTTATCTTATGGTATTGATCCAAACTCAAAAAATTATGATCACCGTACACCACTTCATATAGCTGCTGCAGAGGGTATATTTTTGATAGCAAAATTGCTTTTAGAGAACGGAGCAAGTGTTTTGCAAATGACAGGTAAGATACATATCCGACTTTATTAAAATGAATATACTACTATGATGTCTTTTTTTTACCTTAAGCATATTGTATATGAGCAAAAGTACTTTAAATTTCAGTGTTTAAACTTATTATTTTTTTATAGGTACTCTGTCTAGAACTACTAAAAAAATACACATCAACATCTGGCCATTACTTTTATGTGTCTTTTAGAATCTAACATGGTTTGCAGAAGGTTCTTTAGAACACAGACGAATTATTCTCAAAAAGAAAAGACACAAAATAGAGAAAAGTCCTTCATCAAGTGCGGTGCCTTTATCATTGTACACAATATCTCCATGTATTCAACCAAAAGCTGATTATTGCTCCTCCCTGGGGCTCAAGATCAAGATCTAATGTTAGGGCAACCATACTGAAGCTCAACATCAATTAACTAAGTGATGGGGACATCTCTGCAGGATTGCGATTCTACACAAGGAGGCGTCGCACACTTTCAGTTTGGTTCGATTAGGGTAGGGAAATTCAATTTAGTTATTTTTCCCTTTTATTGTAATTTTTATTTATTTAGTAGTTTTCTTTTAGTCCCATATCAGTTGTAATGGGTTCTTTCCGTTGATGTAGGCCTATTTAAGGTCAAGACTGGTATTGTTATTGGGAGTTTTTAGAAATGAATGAAAATTGCTTTTAAGCTTTGTAGCCTTGTGCTTTGAGTGAGAAACGCTAGGGAGAGAATTCCGCCCTCATATTGATATCAGAGCTCAAATCCTAAATTCTTTCCAAAACACAAAGAAAATCCACAACAAAATTCCTCGTCCCAAGAAAAAAAAAATTAGAACCCTACTTTTTCTCTTCTCCTTTTCTGAGCGCCGCCATCAAAAAAAAGGGAAGGAAAATCAAAACCTACTTCTTTTCTTTTCCCTGCGTCCAAGCGACGGCTGAGGCCCTTGATCCACAACTTTTTCTCTCTTCCTCTGCTTCCCGTCAACATTCATGTTCAGAACACGAAGAATGTGCTGAAAGTCTTCGTTCGCGATCAAAGAAGACTTTCGCGATCAAAGCCACGGAGGCGACCTAGGGTTCCCTCCTCTCTTCCTCTTCGACTCTAGTCGCGTTATCGACCAGATCTGAGCATCAAGCTCTGTCATCCTCATCCCGGTCTCGCCCTCATCATCAGATTACCATCGAAGAGCTCTCCCCGAGTCACCCTCGTCATTAGATCACTGTCGAGTTCTCCCCCCACATCATCGACGATGCCCTCGCTCCTTCACTCTCCTGTCGAGCTGTCCCCCACTCCATCGACGACGCCCTCGCTCCTTCACTCTCTGTCGAGCTGTCCCACCCTCCACGTCGACCCCTCGACGACGCCTTCAAGCTCTCCCCAACTCCATCGACGCCGTCGCCACCGATTAGTCCAGCAACGCTGAATTCCCCCCTCCGGCAACTCCTTCGGGCACGCTCCGCCTCCACGCCGAACTTCCACCGACTTCGAGATCTCCAATCGACGCTCTGATCCTCGTCATCTCACATCTGACGAACGAAGTCAACCTCCGCCCCCAGCTTACTCCCGCTGATCGCTCTCTCATCTCAAATCGAGCCCGGTTGCGCCACCAACGAACAACACCAGCATCGGCATCACAGAGCGTCAGACGTTTGTGATTTGGGGTTTGATTCATACCGAAATTCAGACTGACTGATCCGCATATTGCAGTCCGGATCTAGTAGCACCATAGCGTTGGCAGAGCTTCGCATCGATTATCCAGGTAACCAGTTATCAGGTATAAATTTCTTGCACTGAAATTTGGGTACTACTTTAAATTCTGTCATCATACTTTCATTGATTATCTGCCATCCACATATAGTGAGCGTGTGTATCTACTTGACCCTTATTTGCGACACTTAATATTAACTTAGGGACTGCTAAATACATTGTGGATATCGACAGTTGCATAAAATTAATATTTTACAAAATATTGAGGTCTAAATTGCAAATTCTTTTTACAACACAGTCTCTATTTTACACTCTTGAGCTTGTTAGCAAATTCATTCGCTTTATTGTACGATTTACTTTACTGAATCGTTACTGATCCTCTGCATCTTCTGCATCATCCTGCACGATTGCATTAGAGCTTGTTAGTGGCATATAGAAATTAATAGGTTGCATTCATTATCATATATAAATAAATATATATATATATATATACACACATTTAGGTTAAAAAAAGGGAAAAGTAACTGTGTATGCGTACTCGTAGTAGTAAAGTCTAGATCTAGTTGAACCCAATACAGACATGAATCCCAATGCTTCTTTGTCTGGTATCACCTCACCAACAGATTATATGACTCTTGAAATTCTCAAAACTCTTGAGGAAATTAAGGCCCAAATGTACACTCTAGTTCAGAGAATGGATAGGCTGGAATTGGAACATATGATGGCTCTCGTAATGAAGAGCGTCAACTTAATAATCGTCGAGAGGAGAGAATAAAATGAATTATAATCGATACGATGAGGATGAACGGTACTTGAAAAACATTAAAGTGGACGTATCGAATTTTGACGGCCGCTTAGACCCACTATATTACCTTGATTGGGTAATGAGTCTAGAGTGTTATTTCAAGTGGTACGAGATGTCCCAAGAGCGGCGAGTCCGTTTCGCTACCATGAAACTGGTAGGACAAGCGGGACAATATTGGTCTAATGTTGAAAGACTGATAGCCCTCAGGAGGCAAGAACCGATCCGGACTTGGGATGAGATGAAAGCTAAGTTAAGCCAGAAATATCTCCCCATTACTTTTTAGGATCAACTTTTAGACAAATGGAGCAGGCTAACACAAGGGGACTCGCTCTGCTACGGAGTACATTGAGAAATTTGATGAGTTCTTGACTCGGTGCAGTGAGTTCGTCGATGAATTCTCAATAGTAACCCTCTCTAGGTTCAGGTCTGGCCTTCGTGATGACCTTCGTAGGGAACTCTTTACAAGGGGTATTAGTGATTTAGAACACGCCTATCAGATCGTTCGGGACTTAGATGCGTCTCGAGGAACTTACTATCAACGAGGTTCAGATTACAAGAACCAAGGCACTAGAGCCACCTCTGGACAGTCCCAGCTCAAACTCAGTCCTAATAGTTCGGTCCCAACAGGAGATCTCAAGGGTAAAGGCCTAGTTGAGGGCGTGCGACGAACCAACCCCCGCACCCAATGTTTTAAGTGTCAAGGGTATGGGCACGTAGAAAAGTTCTGCCCGAGCAAATCCAGAACCCTATTTCTGGATGATCAATCAGATGAGGTGCAGGACGAACTTCAAAAGGAACGCGAGAGCAGTGATTCTGAGAATGACTTGTAACAAGAGGAAGTTCTTAGTTTTATCAGGCATGTTGCTGTCGTTCGATGTACCCTCGCTCAACCTAAAGATATGGTTGACTGGCGTAGAACCTCAATCTTCCACACATGGATAAAGATTGGTGAAAAAAATTATAAATTCATTGTCGATAATGAAAGTTGTATAAATGCTGTGTCATCTAGTTTGATTTCAAAGATAAGATTGAAGACGGTCCTTCACCCTAACCCATACAAAGTTACCTGGATTAACACAATATCGATGGAGGTGAACGAACGATGTCTTGTACCTGTGCAATTTGCCACCTATAAGGACAAAATTTGGTGTGATGTAATAACTATGGATGCAGGACATGTGATTCTTGGTCGACCTTGGTTATTTGATATGGACGTGACTTTGTGGGGAAAGTCCAACACTTGTACTTTCAACTATGAAGGGCAACAGATCAAACTAATTCCGATTCAACTCAAAATTCAAACAAGAGAAAAAGCCAGTAGACACGAGAAAAGAGAAGAATCTCAACTTAATCAGCCCTAAAGAAATTGAACAAGAAGTGATTAGTGGGGCACAAGTCATCGTTTTGCTTGCTTGGGAAGTAGCGAAAGAATCTCATGAAACGATTCTTCCTGAAGTGGCCCCTCTTATCAAAAAGTTTGCTGATGTATTTCCTAACGACCTCCCTGTTTAACTGCCACCAATGCGGGACATTCAATATGCCATTGATCTAGTTTCGGGAGCCATTCTACCCAACTTCCCGCACTATCGAATGAACCTGATGGAACATGCTGAATTACAGAGGCAAGTTGAAGAGTTTTTGAGCAGAGGGTTCATACGAGAAAGTTTGAGCCCCTGCGCGGTCCCTGCACTGTTAACGCCAAAGAAATTGGGACATAGCGTATGTGTGTGGATAGCCGTGCTATCAATAAAATAACGATAAAATATCATTTTTCAATCCCCAGATTGGATGATATGCTTGACATGATGACATGTACTACTATCTTTTCAAAAATAGATTTGAAGGGTTATCACCAAATTCGTATTCGCTCGGGAGATGAATGGAAAACATCCTTTAAAACGAAGAATGGGCTGTATGAGTGGATGGTCATGCCTTTCGGCTTGTCTAATGCTCCAAGCACTTCTATGAGAGTGATGGCACAAGTATTGCGACTCTTTATCGAAAAGTTCGTAGTCGTATATTTTGGTGACATCCTCATTTATAGCAAATCAAAGGAGCAACATTTGGACCACCTCACGCAAGTCTGTGTAGTTTTGAGAAAGGAAAGTTTATATGTCAACCCTAAGAAATGTACCTTTCTTACCGACCAAGTCATTTTCTTAGGAGTGGTTGTTTCTTCACAAGGAGTCTCCGCAGATCTCGATAAAATTAAAGCTATTGTGAAATGGTCAGAACCATGCAGTATTTGAGAAGTGAGGAGTTTTCATGGGTTAGCCACTTTGTACAGACGTTTTATTCGAAACTTTAGTATGATCATGGCCCCGATTATCGATTGCTTAAAAAGAGATGTTGTAGGCTTGTTAGTCAATGTCGTACATGTCAACTCGCCAAGTAACGAAAACAAAATACTGGTCTCTACCCCCCTATACCAGTTCCTAACTGTCCTTGGCAAGATGTCAGTATGGATTTCATGTTGGGTTTACCAAAAACAGCAAGGAAGCATGATTTTATACTTGTGGTTGTAGACCGTTTTTCTAAGATGGCTCACTTCTTGCCATATTCTAAAACGTCGGATGCATCTCGAGTTGCTACAATCTACTTTGATGAAGTTGTTAGGCTACATGGACTACCCAAAACAATTATCTCAGACAGGGATGTTAAATTTACGAGCTACTTTTGGAAAACCCTGCGGCATAAAATGGGAACTAAACTTTAGTTTTCTACGACCTTCCATCCACAAACTTATGGCCAAACTGAAGTAGTCAATAGAAGTCTTGGTAATCTGTTACGATGTTTAGTGGGTGAGAATCTTAGAGCATGGGATCTTGTGTTACTTACTGCTGAGTTTGCATACAACAGTTCTGTCAATAGAACCATAGGCATGAGTCCATTTGAGATAGTGCATGGTATCAACCTAGGCAACCTATAGACTTAATTCCCATGATACCCCATCATACTAGGATGTCTGAGTCAGCTGCATCATTTGCATCACACATTCATGACTTGCATAAGGAGATCAGCAATCAAATTCAGAAAAATAATACAAACTATAAAGCTTATGCAGATTTGCACAGGAAAGCACATGAGTTTAACGTAGGAGACTACGTGATGGTTCGATTCAACCAGAACGGTATCCTCTGGGTACCGTGAAGAATTGCGCGCACGTAGTGCGAGACCATTCAAAATTTTGAAGAAAATTAATTCAAATGCATATGTAATAGATCTCCCACTAGATTTTGGCATTAGTCCCTCTTTTAATATTGAAGATTTGATTGCTTATAAAGGGCCCAATTTTTCCCCTGATAATCCTTTATTGATGAGCCTTCCCCTGTGCCACCTCCTGAGAGACCCATTACCTCTTCTCCAAATACATTCAACCCATATGGCAGATCAAATTGATGAAATTATTGATGATTAGATTGTCTCTACTAGAGATGGTGGTTACCACAGATTTTTGGTTCGTTGGAAAGGACTACCTGATTCTGATAACACTTAGATTAATCAAGGAGGAACTCTAACGGTTGGACCTTGATCGTCTGGAGCATTATGAAAGCCTTGGAGGTTCACGTTCGACAGAGTCGAGTTTTTTCTAATCCCAAGGGAATGATGGGGACATCTCTCCAGGATTGCGATTCTATACCAGGAGGCCTCGTCGCACACTTTCAATTTGATTCGATTAGGGCTGGAAAAATTCAATTTAGTTATTTTTCCCTTTATTGGAATTTTTATTTATTTGGTAGTTTTCTTTTAGTCCCATATTGGTTGTAATGGGATCTTTCTGTTGATATAGGCCTATTTAAGGCCAAGACTGATATTGTTATTGGGAGTTTTTAGGAATGAATGAAAATTGCTTTTAAGCTTTATAGCCTGTGTGCTTTGGGTGAGAAACCCTAGGGAGAGAATCCCACCCGGTTCCCCATCACTAAGTCAATCAATCTTCAACTCTGATCGGACCCATTCAAATCAAGGTCAGGAAAAGCACATGGAAGATCCATTTGATCATGCAAAGTCCCTTAAAATAAAAATTCAAATGGTTTTAGAGTTTTTTCTGTCTATACGGTGAATACACACAAAATGAAAGGTGTAAATAGCTAGTGAATATGTTTAGAGACCGAATTAAAATGGTGTGCAAAGGTATTAGAGTATTTAGGTAATGGCCAAACGTTTGAATCAATAATTTTTGTGCTCCAAACTGTATATCCAAGCTACATATTACTTAAGCCTGACATTCATCTTATGCTATTTGATGCACGAGCAGAAAAAATTAATTCCACTTGATTTTCTTTTTTTAGGCAGTCTAAATGTGTAAATTAATTTTAAAAGGATAATAGAGTTTTTCATTTAAATAGTCTATCATTGAGTTTGAATAAGAAAGATTAACCTCCAATTTCTAGAATTAGTTAAATCTTCTAACATCAGTGTTGAAGCTTGCATCTCCCATTGTAATTGAGCCCTACTAAGTATATTGTTACTTTTTCACTCACTAATATAAGGTTTTAATATAAAGATCTCCAGCATCTTATTATTAATTCTATAATCAATATATAAGTAGGACCTGCTCTGGAAGATGGGGACCTTCCTCCGGTGCTTGAATCTTACCGGCCATCTCTTTCGTCTTCTACAATCGATTGTTTCCCCTTAGTCTTCTAGCTCTCTTCGTCTTCTCCGCCAACATCCTTGCTCTGAATTCATCGGTCTAACCTTCTTCTTTCTTTTCTTTTTTGAACCCACACCCTTCTACCTTTGTTGTCCTTGTTCTTCTTCTTTCTTCTTGATTTTCTTTGTTTTCTATTGGGTGTTTGTTTGCTTTGTATTTGGAGACCGATCCTTTTCCTGCATCACCCATTTCTTCTTTTCTTCTTACACATCTAGTGTTTGGTTTTATTTCTAAACCAGTTTTGAAGAGGTGATCGTCTGAGGTGAACGACTAGATGAGTCTGGTATGCCACTTATGTGGCCTCCTCAGCCATTGGAAAGAGGAATGCCCCTAGGGCATTCTATGCTTCCTTTGCCGGCGGCAAGGGCACTAGGCTTTGCCTGAGTCGGGCATTGAGGACAGCTTTCAAGGGAGGCAAGCCACAGAGGTCTTCAATTTGGGGGAAGGGGTTGGTTCAGCCTATCATCATGATGGTGGGCTGACAGTTGGTCGGAAGGAAGACACGGTGATGGAGGTCAAGCTCTCAAAAGAGATTATCGTGGGGCTGGTTGAGGGAAGGGGCTTTGCCTCCACTGGTTGGGTCCTTATCGACGGAGTTGTGTGCTGGACAGGGGCCACAATGTCCATGTAGCTACGCGAAGACAGTAAAGAGGCGGCGGGTGTTGGGGAGGATCTGGCAGAGTAGGGGTAAACGTGGCCGACCAGTTACGAGGAGTTGGTCCAGGAGAGACCGTCAGTGGAGGTTGAGGTCGGGGACTCTACCGCCAATAGAAGGGAATCGGAAAATTTCTCTGAGTTCCCTGTTCTTGTGAACACTTTTCAGTGTGACGGTCCTAGATTTGATTAGATTAATTTCATCACTATCTAATATTCCATACTAATGATATTACATAAATTCTTACTTCACACTATGACATCATGTTTTCAAAAATTTCGGCAGCATCTCTTCTACTTATTGATGGTTACCCAGATACAATATATCCAATTGGGCTTACACAGTCGATATCCATCACACACAATGTATATATATAAGTAATCATCCCACACAGTTATATAATAGGATTTCGGCTTGACATCGCCTACTTATAAGCTTTCAACTTTAACTTTACCAATCTCACCATAAGTGATGCAAAATTTCCACAAGCATCAATTTATTAATATCTACATCATCAACTATTAGAAAGAAAGAAAATCAAGACAAGTGTTCATTACTACATACATAGATGTACACTCCAAGTTCATACCAAAATTTATACATTAGCACATAGTTCATACATAGAGTTTCCAAGTTCAAACAAACACACACACACACACACACACAGATATATATATATATATATATATATATATATATATAATATTATATATATAATATATATATATATATATATATATATATATATATGCAACATAAGAAAGAAGCCATTTTCAGAAAAGACAGGTCTTGTCTTCCTTTCTAATATTCCTTTGATTTTAGTTTTAAGCATGTCCTTTATCTTTATTAGAACCTGGAGGGGGTAAATACAACGGGGTGAGCTTGATGGCTCAGAGAGTAGAACAATTAAGTCCAACTATGAGTTATATACTAACACATATACATGTGCATGCATACTTTTAATTTAACCAAGGAAAAGCATAAGTGTGTGTAGATTCAAATCATTTAAAATTAATGGTTAATCATACTTATTGGTATCAATATTCCCCTTCATCTTCGATTACACCGGCCTCTTCCTCCAATAATATAATTAAAATAATAATAATACGCTCCTTTGTTCATCTCCGGACACCGGTCCTTCCTCCGATAAGTAAATCATAGTAATACGCCCCTTCATTTATCTCTGGTTAACACGTTTCTTCGTTCACGTCCGGTTATATCGTCCCCTTCCTCCGATAAGTAAGTCATAGTAATACGCCCCTTCATTCACCTCTGGTTACATCGACCGCTTCCTCCGATCAGTAAATCATAATAATACACCCCTTCATTCACCTCTGATTACACCGGTCCCTTCCTCCAATAATGTAATACACAATCATGACGTGTAAGTTACAATAATACATAACCATGGCATGTGTTATTCACAAAGAGAGAAGGAATACCAACGTGCGTAATTTTCATATTCATGTCACAACATACAATGTGCCAATCGAGTTTTAACATTAACGACAATAGATGGCAATGGATAATGATTTATTAGCATATAGGCTTACTCAACATTTGTTTACACATTATCATGTCACAAATTCATATACTGTTATATATATATATATATATATATATATATATATATATATATATATATATATATATATATATATATATATATAGACTTGTATCATTTCAAAAGGATTTGATCCCGGATCCTTCCCACTCAAATTCAACCCTCCAACATTCGAATACAAGATCCACTCCGTTGAAGTTGATCTATACTATTTCAAGTATCTATAAACCAAAATCAAGTGTTTTAAATACTTTTTGCCCATCCATCAAGTGACGCAAAATGGACGGCCGAAAGTAGTGAGTTGGTTAGATCTATGTCTTTAGACATACAAATTCTCGATCCGGCCATTTCATTATGATCTAAACATTTAAAAACCCCTATAAACTAATTTTTGTTAGATTTCAAATGTTCTACACCGTTAAACTAACAAACTCACTATTTAGGCCGTCCATTTTTCCCCTACTTGATGGATGTGAAAAAAGTATTTAAAACACTTCATTTTTGGTTTATAGATACTTGAAATAGTATAGATCAACTTCAACGGAGTGGATCTTGTATTCGAATGTTGGAGGGTTGAATTTGAGTGGGAAGGATCCGGGATTAAATCCTTTTGAAAGGATACAAGTCTATATATATATATATATTATATATAATATAATATATATATATAGAGAGAGAGAGAGAGAGAGAGAGAGAGAGAGAGAGAGGTTACTGTACCTCAGCCTGCAAGCTGAGATAGTTTCTCAGCCGGCAGGACGTGGCTGAATATATGCCACACATCGGCCGCAGTGTGTTGGCGCCAAAAAAATCAAAAAAATCCTGCTTAAACAATCGTGAAATAAATTGACCAAAATACCCTTTTTTTAATCTAAACTGGAATAAAGTCATGAACAAACAAAATTTCAGTTGAATATATCTACAGTTATAAAATTCGTAATTTTAATACATCCAAAAATATAATTAAATAAAAATTGGATCAATATAACAAATGCCATGGTCGCAGACTTAATACAATATAACAACTGCGACACAGTCGCAGTCACTAGTCGCACTCAAAGTATAACAAAACTTCTTTATATAACGTCTGCGACCCTAGTCGCATTCTATCGTACAACAATGCGACCTCCTTCAGTACTGCGACCAAAGTCGCAATCTTCTTTCCCATGCCTTATGTAAAAGATTTTTAATATGCGACTAGGGTGGATTAGGAATGCGACCCTGAGATCAATTCGCGTATATCAAATCTTATAAAAATTATTATATTAATTACACTGAATTAAATGAAGTAATTAATATTCTTTCTACCGTGATACAACAACAGTCTAGGAAAAAAAGAGATGCACTAATGTTAATCTCGAGAAAGGAAAGATGTGCACCATACGTAATCTAAAGGTATAGGCAAACAATTCTATAAAAAGTTAATTTGTACTTCATGTATTAAACCTCTGGAGAAAAAAAGAACTCTTCGGATTCTCCCGCAATAAATCTTCAATTAAATATTTTTTTTACCACTTCTTACCATACTCAACCATCACCTGTAACAATTATTATTACTATTCATGTTCTTCCACAAATATTCACCTTTATATAATGCTTGTTACTAATATATTATCTCATACCTAAAACTATATTTTTGCTCTTCCTTTTCAATTTGATTTAAAAAACTTCCAAAAAAAAAATTCATTCTTGAATCATGTCTTCCCCATCTTCTTCCTCTGAACACTTAGATTTCAACTTCAATCGTTCCCCTACCGGTCCTTTGTCTTCAAGATATTCTAGTGAATCTGATACCAGTCTGGACTTCACTCCTTTTGACTATCTCACTACATCAAATAATGTATTAACTGATCCTCCTATTAATGATGATAATGAAGTTTTCATGTGGGTTAGTGAAGAAGACATTATTCCTCTGCCACTTGACGGAGACATGCTTGATGAAAGCATGTCCTCTGATGCTGTAGGCTCGCTTCCTATCAACGGGTCAGACGAAGAGCTTGATAGAGACGATCCATTCTGGGAGTTCATCGGTGAAACAAAAAAAACCTCAAAAACAGCAAGATGATGAGGAAATAAGTGATGAAGAGGAAGAGCAAAAGAATGAAGACGATGAATCTGCCTATGATGGGGATAATGACGAGGATTAGGATTTCCTGATCTTCTGATATTCAATTATATTTTGTCTTCTTTTAAAAGCTTTTAATTCTATTTTTTTGTAAGGTCTCTTTCTCACTATATTAACTTATAAGCTCTTTTAATTACATATCCAAACTGCGACTGCTGCTCTTAAACACTGCGACCATAGTCGCAATCCTACTACTGATGCAATTTATGGTCGCAGTTAATCATTTATCAGTTCCCAATGCGACTATGGTCGCAATAATGTACTGTTTTGGAGTTCAAAGTAATTTAAACATATAGTGTATTAACTTTTAAACTGTTTTAGATAACTGAACAGTCACCTAGGAAGTATACACAATTTTTGGGAAAAGGTAGAAAATAAGTTTGGGAGATATTCACGTGGTTTGAGAGCTTAAACCCTTTGGAATTCCGGGATTAAAATATATAAAGGGTCATCAGCAAAAGGATTACAAACATACTAAATTATTTTTGCTCAAACACGTTACTCTCACTGTTCGGTCAATAGACTCAAAAAAATGTCTTCTCCACCGTCTTCACCAGAAAGAAGCCAATCATCTAATGATGATTGGATGTATAGTTCTGAACCGATGCCTCGCTACGGGTCAGAATCTGAGCTTGATACAGACGACCCGTTCTGGGACTTCATTGGTGAACCAAAACACAAACATGAAGAGGAAGAAAGCGAAGATGAGACTGTCGCTGAAGAGGAGGAAGAGACGGAAAGCGATACAGAAGACGAAAGCATGACTCTTGACGACGAATCTGATTACGATGGTGATGACGAGGATTAGAAGTTTAAAAAATTGTATTTTGTTTTTTTTTAAATATATATAAATCAGTTTTCTAAGGTTAATTGTGTGAATTACATTTTTTACTACTATGTCTTGGTTGAAATGCTGTACAATTGTTACAAACCTTCATTTTAAATATTTTACGCTAAACGAATATACTGCGACCATGGACGCAGTTAATAATTATATTACTTCACTCGTATAAATTTTTAAAATGATAGGTTGCGACTTTGGTCGCAGTTGCAGGACGCAGATTTAATAAATAAACTGCGACCTTGGTCGCATTTGCTGGTCTTTAATCTTAATCAACAACACTGCTACCTTGGTCGCAGTTGCTAACCGTAATCTTAATAAAATACAAAGCGACCTTGGTCGCAATTGCTGGTTTTTGGACTTAATAAAATACACTGCGACCTTGGTCGTAATCGCTGGTCTTTATTTTTAATCAACACACACTGCGACCTTGGTCGGAGTTGCTGGCCGTAGTCTTAAAAAAATAATCTGCGACCTTGGTCGCAGCTGCTGGTCTTTAGTCTTAATCAACAACAACACTGCTACGAGGTGACAGGTAACCGCAGAAGTTGCTTAGTCGTAGTCTTTGGTCGAAGTGTCGACCCTGGTCGCAGTTTCTATTTGCAATGTAGTCTCATGCGACCTTGGTCACAGTGTCGTCTCTGGTCCAAGTTGTTTTATTTGCAATGCATGACTGCGACCAACGTCGTAGTTTGTTAAAAAACAAATATGATTTTTATTTATGTCCAGGCATTTATCTCCAGGCATGTGAAAATGATACAAAACGCTCTCTTATACAATAAGATTGAGTGTTACAATACAGCAATACAAAGAAGACTAAACATCAAAAGACGCTCTCTTATACAATAAGATTGAGTGTTACAATACAGCAGTACAAATAAGACTAAACATCAAAAGACGCTCTCTTATACAATAAGATTGAGTGTTACAATACAGCAGTACAAAGAAGACTAAACATCAAAAAAGAGCCCTTGTTGACTAAGAGCAGTGGTGTTATTGAGGTCTGGTGGCAGCAGAATCTCCGATTCCACCTGACCCTCCAAAGTGGCGGGATACGATCCTTCGTTTATGAACATCTCTTCCACCAGAAGGTTATCCAGTTAGCATGGAATTTCCTCGATGTCACTTCTGGGGTAAGAGAGGAGGTTTTTAGACCTCACAGGGTATGCTACCCACCACTATATCCACCACATCCCCCGCCGCCATACCCACTCTGACCATCCCTTGCCAGCAAGCTTGACTGGTGCATCAAGTCCGAGGAGATCTTGGTGAGGGTTAAGTCCTCGCCAGGGATCATGACTTCTTCCCTTGTGAACGACGAGGACCATGACTTCTTCCCCTGTGGACGATGAGGTTTATGACTTCTTCCCTTGTGGACGAACATCGATCAAGTTCGTCCGTAGGGTCATCTTCATCCATAGAGGCAGGCCCCTGTTAGAGACTCTGAAGAAGGCGGAAATTCTCAGAGCAATTGCTCTCGAAAATAAAACAGTCTAATTATGGGCTGTTAAAGGTAGAGGGTGAGCCCTATTTATAGGCAGCCCATAATAACCATAATTAATGGTTCATTAATCAGAACCGTCGGCTTTAATGGTCTCCAACCGCCAGCGCCGGTTTGGCATTAAAAGACATTAACGCCTAAACCCAACGAAAAGCCGACGCGTAGACAACGTAGACTTGACGTTTAAAGATCTCATAAAATCTTTATGACAGGCCGCGTCTCTCGGAGTGACTCCAAGTCGCGTCCCCTCAGCAAACTTTTCATTTTTCATTTAGATTCAAAAAATGACTTAATCCAAAAACAACACTTAATAAAACAACACTGCGACCTTGGTCGCTATGCATGTTAATATAAAAGAAACACTTAC
The DNA here is from genome assembly GCA_038442645.1 of Agave tequilana. Lineage (NCBI taxonomy): Eukaryota > Viridiplantae > Streptophyta > Magnoliopsida > Asparagales > Asparagaceae > Agave > Agave tequilana. The sequence goes on from JAVJIF010023854.1 coordinate 23,711, forward strand.
TTAACGTACTGCGACCTAAGTCGCAGTCCATGTAATGCAACCCTAGATTGCAGTTGCTGGCCATCTTTATCAATAACAACACTGCGATCTTGGTCGCAATTAACCATGTACACTGCGACCAAAGTCTCTGACTAAGGTCGCAGTTTAAATGTACACAGCGACCAAAGTCTCTGACTAAGGTCGCAGTTTAAATTTAACTATAAAGTAGAATTTTATCGCAGGCTGAAAAAAATGATCTGAAAAGATTTTATATTTTGAGGAAAAATTTTATCGCAGGCTGAAAAGTAGAAACTAGATCTTTCATAAAAGAGGTAAGGAAATAGGGCGAAAAGTAATTATATACAATAACCTAAATCCTATAAAGAGCGGCAAAAAAAGGGGGAAAAATAATAATAAACAATAAGGAAAGTTATCGAAAAGGGGGTATTTGGTAATTTAACTTCTTCCTAAAAGCGGGCCGCAAGTTAGTGGGGTGACAAAATTGAGCCACGTCACCGCAGGCTGAGAGAGTTCTCTCAGCCGCAGGCTGATATACATTTTTCTCATATATATATATATATATATATATATATATATATATATATATATATATATATATCGGTATTCATTTTTGGGCAAACAACCAAATATATGCATTTGGCTTAACCATTTAATATAGTATACAATTGAATATCATACTCATCTCATGCTAATGATGTCTCACAAGAAACTAATGATGCATATGTGTACATAAGAACTTGCATAAATGGACATATCGATGTCATGCTCACACCTGCCCGAAATGATTACATAAATGAAAGCACAAGTGGACATGTTCATGTAGTATGACTGGTAGTGTTAATCACACTCTCTCCCACCATAAGCTAATCATTTAGGACACTAATAATGATTAGCTTATGGTTCTACTCACTCTTGAAGCAATTTTTCACGGCTATTACACTTGTTTGGCCGGCTTCAAGGCGATCTACATAACATAAAAGCATTATTTAAGAGCCTATTCATGAAGAAGACTAAAAATTCATAGATGTATAGGTTGATTACCTTGATAAACCTGAAAATACTCTCCCTTAATTAGTCTTGATCTTCTTTTTAATGGGCTAATCAAGTTTCTAAAGAAAATTTCTAGGTTTTAATTGGAATTAGAGATAAAGAAAGTGAGTGTGAAAGAGAATTGAGAGAGAGAAAGGTGGCGGTGGTCGGCTAGAGGGGTGGATGGCTGGAGGTTGTGGCCGCCTGGAGATGGCCGATAGCAAAAAGGGGAGGGGAGAGGGAGAGAACTAGAGGAAAAAAGAATTGAAAGAGAGAGAAAAGAAAAGATGCATTTAAATCTTCCCATTTCAACTTTCTCATCTCTCACAAGACCATAACAAGTGTGTTTTAAAATTTCTCCACTCTATCTCCACCATACACCACAAACACACTATCATGCTTCTTCCATACTTTCAACTATTCAAGATTGGCAAGCTTTTAATACCCCTAGTATGTATTGATGTATTAAATTTTGGTATGTATTCATTTATGTAAAGTATTCTATTATGTACCTATACTCTCTTGGTTTTCGTGCTAGAGTAGTGTATATTACATTTTCTAATATCATTTATTTCAATCCTCACTCTCATGAATGGTATTAAAATCCCAATTAATATAACGATAATAAAAAACAACTAGTTACCAATAATATTTACTTTGTTTGATAATTAATCAGCATATAGGTGTTTAATTCATGGCTTAAATAAGATGGATGTTACGCAGCGGGTGGGGTGATTTTTCCGTTGGCAAGGCACCGGAACACACTGTGGTAGTGGTTTCTACACTGAAGCTTATTCTAGATGCACCCTCTGTCTCGCGTAGGAAACATGGGAGGGACTTTGTTCAGATTGATGGGCACTCTGTCGCTTTGGCAAGGATGACTCTATTCGTCTAGTAGGCGGTAGCACCACGTGGCAAGCAGTGGGTTGATACAGAGACATGGGGAGCCACTGCGGGACAGAAAATGGGTCGATTTCTGTGGCAGCGACGACGGCGCCAAAACGATGAGATCTTGTGGTAAGAGATAATACGAAGGGGATACGTGATCTAGTGGTTCCTGTTTCATGTTTCGCGAGACCTGTTGCTAAAGGATAGAGTATGAAGGGGACATGTTCAACTGCAACGACAGTGACATCGTGAGAATTGACAGCGTTCAATTTCAAATTCAAACTCAAAAGCAGAGTCAATTGTCAACAGGCAACATGTTTATTGCGGGCTCAGACATGCTATCCAATGTGGAGGGGATTGCCCCAGTTGGGCCTGGATCTAATGAGCCTCATTATTGTACTGACTCTGAGGAGAGGTGTGTGTCCATTGGGCCTAGTAATAGGCTTGACCCACTGGGGTCTTCTCTTGGGCTTGTATATAAGGTGGGGTTGAAAGGGGGATGGGCCCGGATCCCTTGGGCCAGAAGATGGATGGGCTTGGGGGGATAAATGCTTGTTAAAAGAAAGGAATTAATGGGCATAAGGGCTCACTGAAGAATGAATTTTTAAATAGTGGGTTTTCTCTGGATGGACTGGTCCAGGAAGTAGATATTAATGAGGATCCTACTAATAATGGGCACCTTTACATCGATAGGCTTTTCAGAATGCGACAACCTTCCAGCAATGTGGCTTGATTTTGGATGAGAAATTCTTTTTGAATGTGGTAGGGGAGGGGACAACTTCCAGCAATGTGGCTTGATTTTGGATGAGAAATTCTTTTTGAATGTGGTAGGGGAGGGGATCCAGGGAGAAAGACTTTGAAAAATTCCTGGGTCAATTTTCCTCTCCTCACAATGGATCTTAAGGCAACGGACCAAATAAGAAGAAAGGGAAATTGATCCGGGCCGGTTTGATAGGCTGATTTGGGGTCTTTTACCTGGGAAAGAGTTCTCAGAACCGGAGGAGACTTGCTGAGGTTTGGAAGACCAATCAGTGATAGAGGGAAGAGTTTTCACATCTGCAGAAGTGAATTTTTTTATTGGTGTGAGACAAGAGGGAGTGAGAACGAAGGAGACGCTAGCGGAGGTCTAGCGCGGATAACGTTACAGTGGACTAGGTGGGATCTGCTCGTAGGGTAGCCATGGATATGGCGTCAGAAAATTCAGTTAACCTCTGTTGTATTTTTCATTTTTTTGCGATAGGCTATAATGTGTATGCTCTACATTTTTGTAGTCTTCATTTTTGAGATGTTTTGTTAACCTATTAAATGGAACGCCGGGGGTCTTCTTGGCCTCAAGGTTTTTTCTTTAAAAAAAAAGATCTCCAGCATCTTACTTGCATGTCACAAGATTACCTATGGATCAAACTGTATTGGCATTTCTTTATTATTTTTTCCTCAGTTATAGTTTGTTTGTTTCTGTTTCTTTCCTTTTCCTTTTCATTTTTTCAAAGTAAAGCTAACATGTCTGTGCCGAATTTGCGATCAATATATTGAATTCATCTTATCAGTACTCGGATCCTTTGTACCATTGAATTTTAAAGAGTTGTTTGCTGCATTCTAGGATAACTTGGTTTGAAATTGATTGTTGTTTGAAATTATAGATGGGGAACTACACCATTAGATGTAGCGCGAAAAAGTGGTAGTAAACCCTTGATGAGGCAAATGGAAGAATATAAATCTGAAGAGATGTCCAAGTTCCCTGGACGACGAGGTGAAGAAATTCAAGGTATACATGACACAATTCTTTTTTTTCCCCTTAATGAGGGATATAATATTCTTTATACTTCATTTGACTTGAATGTTCTATGTTATGGATGGCTGATGCCAAGGGAAGTTAAAGAATGGAAAAATAAAGCAAGAAATTGATTAGCATGCCATTTTCAATAATGATATTCTCCCGGTATCGTCTGGATTCTCTTAGTTATGCCGGGAGAATCCAGACGATACCGGGAGAATATCATTATTGAAAATGGCCTGCTAATCAATTTCTTGCTTTATTTTTTCATTCTTTAACTTCCCTTGGCATCAGCCATCCATAACATAGAACATTCAAGATAAATGAAGTATAAAGAATATTATATCCCTCATTAAGGGGGAAAAAAGAATTGTGTCATGTATACCTTGAATTTCTTCACCTCGTCGTCCAGGGAACTTGGACATCTCTTCAGATTTATATTCTTCCATTAGCCTCATCAAGGGTTTACTACCACTTTTTCGCGCTACATCTAATGGTGTAGTTCCCCATCTATAATTTCAAACAACAATCAATTTCAAACCAAGTTATCCTAGAATGCAGCAAACAACTCTTTAAAATTCAATGGTACAAAGGATCCGAGTACTGATAAGATGAATTCAATATATTGATCGCAAATTCAGCACAGACATGTTAGCTTTACTTTGATAAAATGAAAAGGAAAAGGAAAGAAACAAAAACAGAAACAAACAAACAAACTATAACTGAGGAAAAAATAATAAAGAAATGCCAATACAGTTTGATCCATAGATAATCTAATCTTGTGACATGCAAGTAAGATGCTAGAGATCTTTTTTTTTTAAAGAAAAAACCTTGAGGCCAAGAAGACCCCCCGGCGTTCCATTTAATAGGTTAACAAAACATCTCAAAAATGAAGACTACAAAAATGTAGAGCATACACATTATAGCCTATCGCAAAAAAATGAAAAATACAACAGAGGTTAACTGAATTTTCTGACGCCATGTCCATGGCTACCCTACGAGCAGATCCCACCTAGTCCACTGTAACGTTATCCGCTGTAGACCTCCGCTAGTGTCTCCTTCGTTCTCACTCCCTCTTATCTCACACCAATAAAAAAATTCACTTCCGCAGATGTGAAAACTCTTCCCTCTATCACTGATTAGTCTTCCAAACCTCGGCAAGTCTCCTCCGGTTCTGAGAACTCTTTCCCAAGGTAAAAGACCCCAAATCAGCCTATCAAACCGGCCCGGATCGATTTACCATTCTTCTTATTTGGTCCGTTGCCTTAAGATCCATTGTGAGGAGAGGAAAATTGACCCAGGAATTTTTCAAACTCTTTCTCCCTGGATCCCCTCCCTACCACATTCACCCCTACCACATTCAAAAAGAATTTCTCATCCAGAATCAGGCCACATTGCTGGAAGGTTGTCGCATTCTGAAAAAGCCTATCGATGTAAAGGTGCCCATTATTAGTAGGATCCTCATTAATATCTACTTCCTGGACCAGTCCATCCAGAGAAAACCCACTATTTAAAAATTCATTCTTCAGTGAGCCCTTATGCCCATTAATTCCTTTCTTTTAAGAAGCATGTCCCCCCAAGCCCATCCTCTGGCCCAAGGGATCCGGGCCTATCCCCTTTCAACCCCCACCTTATATACAAGCCCAAGAGAAGACCCCAGTGGGTCAAGCCTATTACTAGGCCCAATGGACACACACCTCTCCTCAGAGTCAGTACAATAATGAGGCTCATTGGATCCAGGCCCAACTGGGGCAATCCCCTCCACATTGGATAGCATGTCTGAGCCCGCAATAAACATGTTGCCTGTTGACAACTGACTCTGCTTTTGAGTTTGAATTTGAAATTGAACGCTGTCAATTCTCACGATGTCACTGTCGTTGCAGTTGAACATGTCCCCTTCATACTCTATACTTTAGCAACAGGTCTCGCGAAACATGAAACAGGAACCACTAGATCACGTATCCCCTTCGTACTGTCTCTTACCACAAGATCTCATCGTTTTGGCGCCGTCGTCGCTGCCACAGAAATCGACCCATTTTCTGTCCCGCAGTGGCTCCCCATGTCTCTGTATCAACCCACTGCTTGCCACGTGGTGCTACCGCCTACTAGACGAATAGAGTCATCCTTGCCAAAGCGACAGAGTGCCCATCAATCTGAACAAAGTCCCTCCCATGTTTCCTACGCGAGACAGAGGATGCATCTAGAATAAGCTCCAGTGTAGAAACCACTATCACAGTGTGTTCCGGTGCCTTGCCAACGAAAAAATCACCCCACCCTCTCCCACCCGCTGCGTAACATCCATCTTATTTAAGCCATGAATTAAACACCTATATGCTGATTAATTATCAAACAAAGTAAATATTATTGGCAACTAGTTGTTTTTTATTATCGTTATATTAATTGGGATTTTAATACCATTCATGAGAGTGAGGATTGAAATAAATGATATTAGAAAATGTAATATACACTACTCTAGCACGAAAACCAAGAGAGTATAGGTACATAATAGAATACTTTATGTAAATGAATACATACCAAAATTTAATACATCAATACATCTAAGGGTATTAAAAGCTTGCCAATCTTGAATAGTTGGAAGTATGGAAGAAGCATGATAGTGTGTTTGTGGTGTATGGTGGACATAGAGTGGAGAAATTTTAAAACACACTTGTTATGGTCTTGTGAGAGATGAGAAAGTTGAAATGGGAAGATTTAAATGGATCTTTTCTTTTCTCTCTCTTTCAATTCTTTTTTCCTATAGTTCTCTTCCTCTCCGCTCCCCTTTTTGCTATTGGCCATCTCCAGGCGGCCACAACCTCCAGCCATCCACCCCTCTAGCCGACCACCACCACATTTCTCTCTCTCTCAATTCTCTTTCACACTCACTTTCTTTATCTCTAATTCCAATTAAAACCTAGAAATTTTCTTTAGAAACTTGATTAGCCCATTAAAAAGAAGATCAAGACTAATTAAGGGAGAGTATTTTCCGGTTTATCAAAGTAATCAACCTATACATCTATGAATTTTTAGTCTTCTTCATAAATAGGCTCTTAAATAATGCTTTTCTGTTATGTAGATCGCCTTGAAGCCGGCCAAACAAGTGTAATAGCCGTGAAAAATTGCTTCAAGAGTGAGTAGAACCATAAGCTAATCATTATTAGTGTCCTAAATGATTAGCTTATGGTGGGAGAGAGTATGATTAACACTACCAGTCATACTACATGAACATGTCCACTTGTGCTTTCATTTACGTAATCATTTGGGGCAGGTGTGAGCATGACATGGATATGTCCATTTATGCAAGTTCTTATGTACACATATGCATCATTAGTTTCTTGTGAGACATCATTAGCATGAGATGAGTATGATATTCAATTGTATACTATACTAAATGGTTAAGCCAAATGCATATATTTAGTTATTTGCCCCAAAAATGAATACCGATATATATATATATATATATATATATATATATATATATATATATATATATATATATATATATATATATATATATATAAAATAGTATATGAATTTGTGACATGATAATGTGTAAACAAATGTTAAGTAAGCCTATATGCTAATAAATCATTATCCATTGCCATCTATTGTTGTTAATGTTAAAACTCGATTGGCACATTGTATGTTGTGACATGAATATGAAAATTACACACGTTGGTATTCCTTCTCTCTTTGTGAATAACACATGCCATGGTTATGTATTATTGTAACTTACACGTCATGATTGTGTATTACATTATTGGAGGAAGGGACCGGCGTAATCAGAGGTGAATGAAGGGGTGTATTATTATGATTTACTGATCGGAGGAAGCGGTCGATGTAACCAGAGGTGAATGAAGGGGTGTATTATTATGACTTACTGATCGGAGGAAGCGGTCGATGTAACCAGAGGTGAATGAAGGGGCGTATTACTATGACTTACTTATCGGAGGAAGGGGACGATATAACCGGACGTGAACGAATAAACGTGTTAACCAGAGATAAATGAAGGGGCGTATTACTATGATTTACTTATCGGAGGAAGGACCGGTGTCCGGAGATGAACAAAGGAGCGTATTATTATTATTATTATTATTTTAATTATATTATTGGAGGAAGAGGCCGGTGTAATCGAAGATGAAGGGGAATATTGATACCAATAAGTATGATTAACCATTAATTTTAAATGATTTGAATCTACACACAATTATGCTTTTCCTTGGTTAAATTAAAAGTATGCATGCACATGTATATGTGTTAGTATATAGACTTAATTGTTCTACTCTCTGAGCCATCAAGCTCACCCCGTTGTATTTACCCCCTCCAGGTTCTAATAAAGATAAAGGACATACTTAAAACTAAAATCAAAGGAATATTAGAAAGGAAGACAAGACCTGTCTTTTCTGAAAATGGCTTCTTTCTTATGTTGCATAAATATATATATATATATATATATATATATATATATATATATATATATATATATATATATATATATATATATATATCTGTGTGTGTGTTTGTTTGAACTTGGAAACTCTATGTATGAACTATGTGCTAATGTATAAATTTTAGGTATGAACTTAGAGTGTACATCTATGTATGTAGTAATGAACACTTGTCTTGATTTTCTCTCTTTCTAATAGTTGATGATGTAGATATTAATAAATTAATGCTTGTGGAAATTTTGCATCACTTATGGTGAGATTGGTAAAGTTAAAGTTGAAAGCTTATAAGTAGGCGATGTCAAGCCGAAATCCTATTATATAACTGTGTGGGATGATTACTTATATATATACATTGTGTGTGATGGATATCGACTGTGTAAGCCCAATTGGATATATTGTATCTGGGTAACCATCAATAAGTAGAAGAGATGCTGCCGAAATTTTTGAAAACATGATGTCATAGTGTGAAGTAAGAATTTATGTAATATCATTAGTATGGAATATTAGATAGTGATGAAATTAATCTAATCAAATCTAGGACCGTCACACGCTGAAAAGTGTTCACAAGAACAGGGAACTCAGAGAAATTTTCCGATTCCCTTCTATTGGCGGTAGAGTCCCCGACCTCAACCTCCACTGACGGTCTCTCCTGGACCAACTCCTCGTAACTGGTCGGCCACGTTTACCCCTACTCTGCCAAGATCCTCCCCAACACCCGCCGCCTCTTTACTGTCTTCGCGTAGCTACATGGACATTGTGGCCCCTGTCCAGCACACAACTCCGTCGATAAGGACCCAACCAGTGGAGGCAAAGCCCCCTTCCCTCAACCAGCCCCACGATAATCTCTTTTGAGAGCTTGACCTCCATCACCGTGTCTTCCTTCCGACCAACTGTCAGCCCACCATCAATGATGATAGGCTGAACCAACCCCCTTCCCCCAAATTGAAGACCTCTGTGGCTTGCCTCCCTTGAAAGCTGTCCTCAATGCCCGACTCAGGCAAAGCCTAGTGCCCTTGCCGCCGGCAAAGGAAGCATAGAATGCCCTAGGGGCATTCCTCTTTCCAATGGCTGAGGAGGCCACATAAGTGGCATACCAGACTCATCTAGTCGTTCACCTCAGACGATCACCTCTTCAAAACTGGTTTAGAAATAAAACCAAACACTAAATGTGTAAGAAGAAAAGAAGAAATGGGTGATGCAGGAAAAGGATCGGTCTCCAAATACAAAGCAAACAAACACCCAATAGAAAACAAAGAAAATCAAGAAGAAAGAAGAAGAACAAGGACAACAAAGGTAGAAGGGTGTGGGTTCAAAAAAGAAAAGAAAGAAGAAGGTTAGACCGATGAATTCAGAGCAAGGATGTTGGCGGAGAAGACGAAGAGAGCTAGAAGACTAAGGGGAAACAATCGATTGTAGAAGACGAAAGAGATGGCCGGTAAGATTCAAGCACCGGAGGAAGGTCCCCATCTTCCAGAGCAGGTCCTACTTATATATTGATTATAGAATTAATAATAAGATGCTGGAGATCTTTATATTAAAACCTTATATTAGTGAGTGAAAAAGTAACAATATACTTAGCAGGGCTCAATTACAATGGGAGATGCAAGCTTCAACACTGATGTTAGAAGATTTAACTAATTCTAGAAATTGGAGGTTAATCTTTCTTATTCAAACTCAATGATAGACTATTTAAATGAAAAACTCTATCCTTTTAAAATTAATTTACACATTTAGACTGCCTAAAAAAGAAAATCAAGTGGAATTAATTTTTTCTACTCGTGCATCAAATAGCATAAGATGAATGCCAGGCTTAAGTAATATGTAGCTTGGATATACAGTTTGGAGCACAAAAATTATTGATTCAAACGTTTGGCCATTACCTAAATACTCTAATACCTTTGTGCACCAATTTTAATTCGGTCTCTAAACATATTCACTAGCTATTTACACCTTTCATTTTGTGTGTATTCACCGTATAGACAGAAAAAACTCTAAAACCATTTGAATTTTTATTTTAAGGGACTTTGCATGATCAAATGGATCTTCCATGTGCTTTTCCTGACCTTGATTTGAATGGGTCCGATCAGAGTTGAAGATTGATTGACTTAGTGATGGGGAACCGGGTGGGATTCTCTCCCTAGGGTTTCTCACCCAAAGCACACAGGCTACAAAGCTTAAAAGCAATTTTCATTCATTCCTAAAAACTCCCAATAACACTATCAGTCTTGGCCTTAAATAGGCTTATATCAACAGAAAGATCCCATTACAACCAATATGGGACTAAAAGAAAACTACCAAATAAATAAAAATTCCAATAAAAGGGAAAAATAACTAAATTGAATTTTTCAGCCCTAATCGAATCAAATTGATAGTGTGCGATGAGGCCTCCTGGTATAGAATCGCAATCCTGGAGAGATGTCCCCATCATTCCCTCGGGATTAGAAAAAACTCGACTCTGTCGAACGTGAACCTCCAAGGCTTTCATAATGCTCCAGACGATCAGGGTCCAACGTTAGAGTTCCTCTCGATTAATCTAAGTGTTATCAGAATCAGGTAGTCCTTTCCAACGAACCAAAAATCTGTTGTAACCACCATCTCTAGTAGAGACAATCTAATCATCAATAATTTCATCAATTTGATCTGCCATATGGGTTGGATGTATTTGGAGAAGAGGAGGTAATGGGTCTCTCAGGAGGTGGCACAGGGGAAGGCTCATCCAATAAAGGATTATCAGGGGAAAAATTGGGCCCTTTATAAGCAATCAAATCTTCAATATTAAAAGAGGGACTAATGTCAAAATCTAGTGGGAGATCTATTACATATGCATTTGAATTAATTTTCTTCAAAATTTTGAATGGTCTCGCACTACGTGCGCGCAATTCTTCACGGTACCCAGAGGATACCGTTCTGGTTGAATCGAACCATCACGTAGTCTCCTACGTTAAACTCATGTGCTTTCCTGTGCAAATCTGCATAAGCTTTATAGTTTGTATTATTTTTCTGAATTTGATTGCTGATCTCCTTATGCAAGTCATGAATGTGTGATGCAAATGATGCAGCTGACTCAGACATCCTAGTATGATGGGGTATCATGGGAATTAAGTCTATAGGTTGCCTAGGTTGATACCATGCACTATCTCAAATGGACTCATGCCTATGGTTCTATTGACAGAACTGTTGTATGCAAACTCAGCAGTAAGTAACACAAGATCCCATGCTCTAAGATTCTCACCCACTAAACATCGTAACAGATTACCAAGACTTCTATTGACTACTTCAGTTTGGCCATAAGTTTGTGGATGGAAGGTCGTAGAAAACTAAAGTTTAGTTCCCATTTTATGCCGCAGGGTTTTCCAAAAGTAGCTCGTAAATTTAACATCCCTGTCTGAGATAATTGTTTTGGGTAGTCCATGTAGCCTAACAACTTCATCAAAGTAGATTGTAGCAACTCGAGATGCATCCGACGTTTTAGAATATGGCAAGAAGTGAGCCATCTTAGAAAAACGGTCTACAATCACAAGTATAAAATCATGCTTCCTTGCTGTTTTGGTAAACCCAACATGAAATCCATACTGACATCTTGCCAAGGACAGTTAGGAACTGATATAGGGGTGTAGAGACCAGTATTTTGTTTTCGTTACTTGGCGAGTTGACATGTACGACATTGACTAACAAGCCTTACAACATCTCTTTTTAAGCAATCGATAATCGGGCCATGATCATACTAAAGTTTCGAATAAAACGTCTGTACAAAGTGGCTAACCCATGAAAACTCCTCACTTCTCAAATACTGCATGGTTCTGACCATTTCACAATAGCTTTAATTTTATCGAGATCTGCGGAGACACCTTATGAAGAAACAACCACTCCTAAGAAAATGACTTGGTCGGTAAGAAAGGTACATTTCTTAGGGTTGACATATAAACTTTCCTTTCTCAAAACTACACAGACTTGCGTGAGGTGGTCCAAATGTTGCTCCTTTGATTTGCTATAAATGAGGATGTCATCAAAATATACGACTACGAACTTTCCGATAAAGAGTCGCAATACTTGTGTCATCACTCTCATAGAAGTGCTTGGAGCATTAGACAAGCCGAAATGCATGACCATCCACTCATACAGTCCATTCTTCGTTTTAAAGGATGTTTTCCATTCATCTCCCGAGCGAATACGAATTTGGTGATAACCCTTCAAATCTATTTTTGAAAAGATAGTAGTACATGTCATCATGTCAAGCATATCATCCAATCTGGGGATTGAAAAATGATATTTTATCGTTATTTTATTGATAGCACGGCTATCCACACACATACGCTATGTCCCAAGTTCTTTGGCGTTAACAGTGCAGGGACCGCGCAAGGGCTCAAACTTTCTCGTATGAACCCTCTGCTCAAAAACTCTTCAACTTGCCTCTGTAATTCAGCATGTTCCATCAGGCTCATTCGATAGTGCGGGAAGTTGGGTAGAATGGCTCCTGAAACTAGATCAATGGCACATATTGAATGTCCCGCATTGGTGGCAGTTAAACAGGGAGGTCGTTAGGAAATACATCAGCAAACTTTTTGATAAGAGGGGCCACTTCAGGAAGAATCGTTTCATGAGATTCTTTCGCTACTTCCCAAGCAATCAAAACGATGACTTGTGCCCCACTAATCACTTCTTGTTCAATTTCTTTAGGGCTGATTAAGTTGAGATTCTTCTCTTTTCTCGTGTCTACTGGCTTTTTCTCTTGTTTGAATTTTGAGTTGAATCGGAATTAGTTTTATCTGTTGCCCTTCATAGTTGAAAGTACAAGTGTTGGACTTTCCCCACAAAGTCACGTCCATATCAAATAACCAAGGTCGACCAAGAATCACATGTCCTGCATCCATAGTTATTACATCACACCAAATTTTGTCCTTATAGGTGACAAATTGCACAGGTACAAGACATCGTTCGTTCACCTCCATCGATATTGTGTTAATCCAGGTAACTTTGTATGGGTTAGGGTGAGGGACCGTCTTCAATCTTATCTTTGAAATCAAACTAGATGACACAGCATTTATACAACTTTCATTATCGACAATGAATTTATAATTTTTTCACCAATCTTTATCCATGTGTGGAAGATTAAGGTTCTACGCCAGTCAACCATATCTTTAGGTTGAGCGAGGGTACATCGAACGACAGCAACATGCCTGATAAAACTAAGAACTTCCTCTTGTTACAAGTCATTCTCAGAATCACTGCTCGCATTTCCTTTTGAAGTTCGTCCTGCACCTCATCTGATTGATCATCCAGAAATAGGGTTCTGGATTTGCTCGGGCAGAACTTTTCTACGTGCCCATACCCTTGACACTTAAAACATTGGGTGCGGGGGTTGGTTCGTCGCACGCCCTCAACTAGGCCTTTACCCTTGAGATCTCCTGTTGGGACCGAACTATTAGGACTGAGTTTGAGCTGGGACTATCCAGAGGTGGCTCTAGTGCCTTGGTTCTTGTAATCTGAACCTCGTTGATAGTAAGTTCCTCGAGACGCATCTAAGTCCCGAACGATCTGATAGGCGTGTTCTAAATCACTAATACCCCTTGTAAAGAGTTCCCTACGAAGGTAATCACGAAGGCCAGACCTGAACCTAGAGAGGGTTACTATTGAGAATTCATCGACGAACTCACTGCACCGGGTCAAGAACTCATCAAATTTCTCAATGTACTCCGTAGCAGAGCGAGTCCCTTGTGTTAGCCTGCTCCATTTGTCTAAAAGTTGATCCCAAAAAGTAATGGGGAGATATTTCTGGCTTAACTTAGCTTTCATCTCATCCCAAGTCCGGATCGGTTCTTGCCTCCTGAGGGCTATCAGTCTTTCAACATTAGACCAATATTGTCCCGCTTGTCCTACCAGTTTCATGGTAGCGAAACGGACTCGCCGCTCTTGGGACATCTCGTACCACTTGAAATAACACTCTAGACTCATTACCCAATCAAGGTAATATAGTGGGTCTAAGCGGCCGTCAAAATTCGATACGTCCACTTTAATGTTTTTCAAGTGCCGTTCATCCTCATCGTATCGATTATAATTCATGTTTATTCTCTCCTCTCGACGATTATTGTTTTTCAAGTGCCGTTCATCCTCATCGTATCGATTATAATTCATGTTTATTCTCTCCTCTCGACGATTATTAAGTTGACGCTCTTCATTACGAGAGCCATCATATGTTCCAATTCCAGCCTATCCATTCTCTGACCTAGAGTGTACATTTGGGCCTTAATTTCCTCAAGAGTTTTGAGAATTTCAAGAGTCATATAATCTGTTGGTGAGGTGATACCAGACAAAGAAGCATTGGGATTCATGTCTGTATTGGGTTCAACTAGATCTAGACTTTACTACTACGAGTACGCATACACAGTTACTTTTCCCTTTTTTAACCTAAATGCTAAATTTATGATGATATATATATATATATATATATATATATATATATATATATATATGTATATGTATATATATATATATATATATATATATATATATATATATATATATATTATATATGATAATGAATGCAACCTATTAATTTCTATATGCCACTAACAAGCTCTAATGCAATCGTGCAGGATGATGCAGAAGATGCAGAGGATCAGTAACGATTCAGTAAAGTAAATAGTACAATAAAGCGAATGAATTTGCTAGCAAGCTCAAGAGTGTAAAATAGAGACTGTGTTGTAAAAAGAATTTGCAATTTAGACCTCAATATTTTGTAAAATATTAATTTTATGCAACTGTCGATATCCACAATGTATTTAGCAGTCCCTAAGTTAATATTAAGGTGTCGCAAATAAGGGTCAAGCAGATACACACGCTCACTATATGTGGATGGCAGATAATCAATGAAAGTATGATGACAGAATTTAAAGTAGTACCCAAATTTCAGTGCAAGAAATTTATACCTGATAACTGGTTACCTGGATAATCGATGCGAAGCTCTGCCAACGCTATGGTGCTACTAGATCCGGACTGCAATATGCGGATCAGTCAGTCTGAATTTCGGTACGAATCAAACCCCAAATCACAAACGTCCGACGCTCTGTGATGCCGATGCTGGCGTTGTTCGCTGGTGGCGCAACCGGGCTCGATTTGAGATGAGAGAGCGATCAGCAGAGAGTAAGCTGGGGGCGGAGGTTGACTTCGTTCGTCAGATGTGAGATGACGAGGATCAGAGCGTCGATTGGAGATCTCGAAGTCGGTGGAAGTTCGGCGTGGAGGCGGAGTGTGCCCGAAGGAGTTGCCGGAGGGGGGAATTCAGCGTTGCTGGACTAATCGGTGGCGACGGCGTCGATGGAGTTGGGGAGAGCTTGAAGCGAGGGCGTCGTCGATGGAGTGGGGGACAGCTCGACAGGAGAGTGAAGGAGCGAGGGCATCGTCGATGATGTGGGGGGAGAACTCGACAGTGATCTAATGACGAGGGTGACTCGGGGAGAGCTCTTTGATGGTAATCTGATGACGAGGGCGAGACCGGGATGAGGATGACAGAGCTTGATGCTCAGATCTGGTCGATAACGCGACTAGAGTCGAAGAGGAAGAGAGGAGGGAACCCTAGGTCGCCTCCGTGGCTTTGATCGCGAACAAAGACTTTCAGCACATTCTTCGTGTTCTGAACATGAATGTTGACGGGAAGCAGAGAAAGAGAGAAAAAGTTGTGGATCAAGGGCCTCAGCCGTCGCTTGGACGCAGGGAAAAGAAAAGAAGTAGGTTTTGATTTTCCTTCCCTTTTTTTTGATGGCGGCGCTCAGAAAAGGAGAAGAGAAAAAGTAGGGTTCTATTTTTTTTTTTCTGGGACGAGGAATTTTGTTGTGGATTTTCTTTGTGTTTTGGAAAGAATTTAGGATTTGAGCTCAGATATCAATATGAGTGCGGAATTCTCTCCCTAGGGTTTCTCACTCAAAGCACACAGGCTACAAAGCTTAAAAGCAATTTTCATTCATTCCTAAAAACTCCCAATAACAATACCAGTCTTGACCTTAAATAGGCCTACATCAACGGAAAGAACCCATTACAACTGATATGGGACTAAAAGAAAACTACTAAATAAATAAAAATTACAATAAAAGGGAAAAATAACTAAATTGAATTTCCCAACCCTAATCGAACCAAACTGAAAGTGTGCGACGCCTCCTTGTGTAGAATCGCAATCCTGCAGAGATGTCCCCATCACTTAGTTAATTAATGTTGAGTTTCAGTATGGTTGCCCTAACATTAGATCTTGATCTTGAGCCCCAGGGAGGAGCAATAATCAGCTTTTGTTGAATACATGGAGATATTGTGTACAATGATAAATGCACCGCACTTGATGAAGGACTTTTCTCTATTTTGTGTCTTTTCTTTTTGAGAATAATTCGCCAGTTTTCTAAAGAAACTTCTGCAAACCATGTTAGATTCTAAAAGACACATAAAAGTAATGGCCAGATGTTGATGTGTATTTTTTTAGTAGTTCTAGATAGAGTAACTATAAAAAAAATAATAAGTTTAAACACTGAAATTTAAAGTACTTTTGCTCATATACAATATGCCTAAGGTAAAAAAGAAGACATCGTAGTAGTATATTCATTTTAATAAAGTCGGATATGTATCTTACCTGTCATTTGCAAAAACACTTGCTCCGTTCTCTAAAAGCAATTTTGCTATCAAAAATATACCCTCTGCAGCAGCTATATGAAGTGGTGTACGGTGATCATAATCTTTTGAGTTTGGATCAATACCATAAGATAAAACTCTCTTTAGAAAATTCAAATCCCCCATTTTGACAGCAAAACAAAGTTGGCTACCTGCATCGCTCAGGCTAAAGGTTGCTCCATTTTTGAAGAGTAAGGAAGCCACTTTGTCATGTCCTTTTCTGATAGCCTCTAATAATGCTGTGTTCCCAAATTTATCTAATTGAAAACAAACACATATGTATCAATATAAATGTGAACATTCATTATCAGCATGAAAACTGGCAAGATGCTATGTGAGTAACATAATGTAATTTGAAAAGAAATTTGTAAGTTCAAAGAGAAGTCGAACTATAATTACCAAAAGAATGGTACCTGAAACATTTATGTCCACGCCTTCATGAATGAGGAATAATGTGACATCTTCAAACCCTCCTGATGCTGCAAGGTGCTGAAAAGAAAATAAGAATTTAGTTAGGCAGCAAGATCAACATAACACGGCATCAAATAGATGAGGGATTGCTCAAGTGGCTCTGATGAGGGCCTTAAAACTGTTCTGCAAGAATCAAGGCAAAATTTTAAGTTCTGCATTCAACATGATGTTTATGATCTTTCTTTTCAACTAACAAGGTTTGGTCATCAGTGTAAACTAAATACGTAAACTTGTACATTGAACATTCTTTTTCAAAATTTATTGTGAACTTATTAGATATTCTATTCCTACATAAACTAGTTAGATATGTAATTTTCAACTGTTCCTTAGATTTGATCTCATCTCATTCAGTGGATGCTAGTGAAGTTCAATGGTAGAGTATTTGATTGTTATGAAGGGGCAATAAGGTTCAAATTCTACCTACTATGTGTGCCCGTAGAGAACATTGAAAAAGAGATACTAGAGAATAGGATGAACATGCAGGACCACAGGTTATATTCATAATGATAATTTGAAGTCTGGCATGATCCAGGTCATGTGCTCACAGCAGTCCTTAAGATAAGTATCAACTCTTCCAATATGGGTCATGTACTCACAGCTTTAAAGAATATGAACAAGAGGTATGCTACTGATGAATGATAATATGCATTAACTTTGGACAAACAACTACTAAAACATGGCCACAGATCTGCATAAACATGGTTTAAAATTTCACCTAAAATATACATCGGTTGAAATTTCTGAATTTGAAAGTCGAAGAAGACAATAAATGATTAGTAAGCAGCATGAAAAAGGAGAATACACAAAAGTATAGAAATAGAAAGTAAGATGGCTACATGATCAGGAAAAAGTTAACCTGTAAACAATTCATATTACAAACCTAATCTACCAAAGTAATGAAGAATAAAAGGTTAAACATTAAAAAAAATGAGGGAGGAGGATTTTTACTTGAAAACCCCTTTTTCTATTGATAAGGTTAATCAAAGTATTCATAACAAACGTAAACAATTGCAGACGGCTAGACTGATCTATGAAAAATATTATTCGCTAAATCAGTCCAGTAAGTATTTTCACAGTTTAAAATCATACTTCAAATATATAAAAGAGTGGATCCAGATATTAAATGACGCCAATTGGAGTAAGTACAATTGTTTATTGTTGAATAATCTAACTATCTTAGCAGAAAGTACTCTGACAATTAGCAGGGGATGATGCATGGTTCATTAGTAAGATTTGTTACACAACAGCATTAGATGATTTAACTAATAAGACATATAATTCAGAACTGTGATTTATCAAAATAATACCAAAGGAGTGCGTCCATCATAATCACACTTTCGGGGGTCTGCTCCTGCTCGAATCAAACCCTTTAGGTGATTCAAATCTCCAAGAAATGCAGCACTATTTACTCTTAATGCAAGCTCAGCTTCTTGCTTTCCGATATGGAATGTGACATCATATTCAAGTTGCTTGATGCGAACATTGGATTCATTACCCTGTGATGAAGCAAAGAAATCATATCAATAAGAAATGCCCCCACATGATTGCAAACATAGAAATAAAAAAAATTGTGGCAGTAGTGAAAACTAAAAGTGATTAAATGCGTGCAAGAAAATGATAAAGTTACAATTTCTATAAGAAATACCTCTAGAAGGTTGCTTAAAACTGTCCGGCCATCCACAAAATATATCTGTAGGATATCTGCGAAGAGTTGCTTATCAATTCGTAGGAGTCTACAGTGGTCACAAACACGTACGGTGTAGGGCTGAGGAGTATTGCAAAGAATGGCAATTTCACCAAATGAGCTATTAGGCTCCAACATTAAAATAGTCTCCTCTGATCCATCTTCACCAATCCCAACTCCTTCCTACAACAAGAAATTTAGAGAACCTCGTGAATAGATGTAGAGAACAGTGATGATGCATCATTTCTGTGTTATCCATTTCCAATTAGCATCCTGAGGAATCAGTGAAAGCAAGAATTTTAACTGCAAAAAGATGCAGTAGAAACAATCCTAACGCAGCATGGAGGCTGCGCCCGTTCATATCCAAGGTTTTTTGGTTACCAACATAAATGAACAATTGACTACTAAAGTTGAACATGAAGTGATTCCAAATAACCTCCAACAACTGTTAATATTTCAGTGTGGAAAATAAATAGTGTGGAAAATTAACATGATGTTCATCCATATCGTAAATCATGCAGGATAGAAGTCTATGACATGCCGATCATGGTAAAATGTGTCCTTGATAAAACAAAGAAGAAAAGAGGTGTTCTCTCCATATGCACATATATGATGGACAAGGCATTGAGTTGGCATAATTCATTGGGTAAGGTCTAAGGATAAGGATTGACCTAAATCGCATCACGTTAGATCAGACACCACATGAAGACATTTGGTTAATTCATATCCAATTTATAAATTATCTTCTTCAGTTCTATTTCCTTCTTGACCTCTCCGTTGGCAAAAATGATCATTCCTAATTTTTTGTGATTAATCATAGGCTATAAAATTTATCTTATCTTTGATCATGTGTATGAAATTATTAACCTTCAGGTCCTTGTCATGCCTCCATATGGTATTATTTGAAGACTTCTCAAATTGCCATCTGGATGTTGTGTTGTATCCGTGCTGTGTAAAATTACTGTGAAACCTACACAAAAGGACTCATAAGCTTAAGAATTCTTTTGAAACTTCTACTTAAGTTGAAAATCATATCTAAAATAATGGAGACATGAACTTAACCAGCTGCAACTTTTAAAATAAGTGTTCCTTGAAACATGCATTGTGAAATATGTTCTTTGAGTATAGAGTACCATAAATGATCGACATGATGAAGTGTAGAAACAATACCAAAACACCTTCGCAGATGAAATAAAGTTGTTCTACTGCATTGCCTTGTTCGATGATCACTTCCCCAGGAAGGGAAAACTCCTCTTGCAGCCTGATCACCTACAGTGTCAGACAGAAGTAATTAATTATTTGTGACAGAACATCTTCTCAATAAAGAAATCTGTGAAGGAACTTGTTCTAGCATTGCTTGAACGCACACTGACCATAAGGCAACATACTGCCACGAAATGAACTGAATAATGATTTATAAAACCCATAGTTAGCAGAAATTAAAAAATAATCACTACATGAAAATGAAATTCTGACTTCTTATTGCAAATGCATGTGAACATATTATATAAAGTCAAAAACACATGCATCATAGGCAAGAATATTTGAAGATGCCTGAGACTTCTCCAAAATGGACTGCACAAGGTCCAACTTCTCTTCTGAAAAGATTCACATTGTCTTCCAAAGGCTCTATTAAATCACTTGGATAAAGTCAGTGATTCTGTTCCATTATGATTGGAGGTTAAGGGTACTTATATTTGATCCATTTTTAGATCATTTGTCTTATATATTGTCAGAGATTGTTTATATCTATTGTCTTAATCTGATTATTTGTAATATTTCCTTCACATCATAACATAATCCCTTTTGCACTTCATGTAGATAGTTTTAAATTTTTTCGGTCGTCCTATTCAACCCCCCGGTCTCGGCTGAGTTTCAAAGTAAAGAAGCTTATTTATACATCCAGAATAATCTTTTGCCTTTGTTGTCCGCCTGCCAACACTTGCAATAGGTTCCCCACCCTGGCTCAGTAGTGTACATGTGGGGCACATCATGTTGGCATCTGAGGTTCAATGGGTCAAGTTAGAATATTAAAGTATTGCCCTCACCACAACTTCAAAGTTTTGATGTAGTGACAGGGACTTTAATATGGTATCAGAGCAATCCAGGTTAATTTCTCCTCAGATGTGCATTTAAAAGAGAATATTGTTGCGTAAAAGCCCAGTTTCGGCCCATAAAGAAAAGGGCACTCAACCTACAAGGGCATGTTAAAATATAAAAGTATTACCCTCACCACAAACTTTGGAGTTTTAGTGTAGTGGCAAGCACTTAAATTGGCCCTTTTAAAAAAAAACTTGGCATGACAAAAGAACCAACTGTCCAACTTCCTTAGCAATTGGAAGCCTAAGGATTGTGCTGCCGTGGATGTGCCAGCATGGTCAAAGGAAGCCATAGGCGAATCTCCATGAAATTGTTCTATGGGTTTCTCAACTCAAAGGGTGTCAATCACCCGCTTCTAGATATGTTTGGAAGATAAAAACACCACTTAAGAATATGGTGTTTCTAAGGTTATCAGCTAACTATCCTCACCAAGGACAATCTTTCCATAAGCAATTGGCAGGGACCCGGGCATTGCATCCTTTGTAACCAATCTCTAGAATTGGTAGATCACATTTTGCCTCATTATCCTTTCACTAGGCATGTCTGGATTGGTATTAAGATGTCGTTTCATATTTAGAGCGGATCCACTGTCCTCTCTCTGTGGACAGAAGGGCGCCAGCGGTGTACCAAAAGAATAAAAGAGGAGGACAGATACCTTAGGGCATGTTGGTTGCGGAAACGTATTAAGCTTTTTGGAGGGAGAATCACATGCACTATTTTCTTAGTCGTGTGTGATTAAGAATTATTCCACATTGTAAAGTTAAGTAAAAGTGAAGAACATAAATCAAACATTGGGCCTATACCTATCAGCTTAAGCTTTTGGGAAGCTACGTCTCAGTCCATATTTGTTCTTCACTGGTTTGTCTCCTTGATGGCCTAGTTGTCATAACACTTTTAGAAACAAAAATACTTATGTTTCTCATGCGCTCCATGTTACACACATTCATTTCTCTCATTGAACAGGTCTTTCATTGTTAGACAAAAGGACCAGGGATAGGGCAATGTTCCATAACAATTAACTCATGATTCCAGAATATAATGTTCTGGTAGACGCAGATGCAGACCACGGAGGGAGAAACCCCTCCGACGATGCTTACAGAGGATGCCTCCTTTCCTTATCCTCTTATTCCACTCCGGGGTTGCATTGCTGCATGGCAGGCATGACTTGTCATATATTATGTTTTTGTATGTGCTTTGAACCAGTACTTAGAAATATGCAAATCAATTGGTTGAGTGAAATCTAATATTAAGAATTAAGATTTTAAGAAATATGCAAATCAGTTGGTTGAGTGAAATTTTCGAGAAACTTACAATCTGATGAATAAATTCTGAAGAGCATCCCTTGAACAGAGGAATATTTTCGATGAAGGGTTTGTACAAGCTTTGTGAAATCTGCAAAATAGTGTCAACTAGTCAAGGTTATATCTTTTTCCAGGGAAAACTAGTCAGGATAACTTAAAGCGAAGAAGCTATCTCAAAGATATCATCGACCTGAAGCAATAGATATCTAGAAACAAAGTTATACCCGAAAAAGAAATACTCTTTAGCTTTCCTTTTAACATTCACGAGAAACATACTTTATAGACTACGCTTTAGCAACATTCTCAACATAAATAAGAAGATTTTGTGCTGTTTTATTTTTTTTCCTTTTGAAAAATAAAACAGCACAAAATCTTCTTATTTATTAAGTTATTAGAGTGAAAGTGCAATGAAAGATGCATCACAAGAAAAAAATATAACTTGTTCTATTTTTGTTCCTTGGGTTGTAATATGGTAATGTTACTATGCAAACAGTTCACTTCACCTTCGCACGAATTGAGACTGGGATATCTTGAAGAACAGAAGCCTCTGTATAGTTGCTCTCATATTGTACGCGTACGTGTCCTTTAATCTGGTCTCGTATATCTCTTTCAAGTCTATTCCTATTCATATACTTAATCAGATCCTTCATTTTATCCCTGAACCTTTCTGTCCTTGATCCTTTCACAATCAGTACAGTCATGTTACCTACCAGGTAAGCTCCCAAAATCATATCAAAAACATAAAACATGATGAATATCATTTCCCTGGTATTGACTGACTGCATGTATGTCTCCATAACCTGTGGACAACAAAAACTAAGCATCACATGCAGAAACAAAACATAATTAAAGGGTAAAATTATTACAAAAATCATGTACAGTGCCTTGTGTGGTTTTTCCGCTTTTGTCAGTGGATGCAAACTACATTAACAAAAAGTTCTCAGATCAATACATCACATTTAGGTTTATTTGCATGCTGATTTTCCAATTCAAGATGATTTTTCTTTTATTCTATGCTTAAGCAAGCCAGATTTGGTCTGAAAACCCAAGCATGATTCAATAACTAGAAGAAGCAAGGGGATTATTTATTCTAAGGTCTAAAAAAAACCCTTCTTTAAATATACAATATCTATATATTATGAATATCTAAACTCTAATGAAATGATCAAAAGAAAATTTACCTACATTTGCCATGGTGACTATGTCAAAATATAATGACATCAAGTAACGCTTTGAAGGATCAATTTCCCTGTATTGCGAATAGCTGTAGTCCCCGAAGCTCCCAATCCATGTGTATCCCTCCATTGATGGAAGCAAAGTTGTTGCTAAGTAATAAAAAATGCAGGCAGCCGTGTGTGTACAATAGAGCTCAACAAGGATGAGTTTCACTATGCGTGTAAACAAGTAGTTTATTCGTATATCCTTCTCCATTTTCTGGAAAAAATCTATGACTTTCTGGACCCGGCTTAAACGAATCCATAGCAGGTATCTCACTTCTTCTTTTTCTCCGCACACCTGATTTGAGCATAAACAAGAGAAGTTCTCAGGCAGCTTCTAGCATATAAACAAAAATAGTAAAATGCAGAAGGAACTACAATAAAATTGCACAATATAAACTGAATAACAAATGAATATCATATGCCACGTAAAATAGGGATGGACCCATAAACAGCCAATGTGGGCGGACACTCACACTGGATTTTATAAATTAATGGAATAGTACATATAGTTTTAACTTTTTTGTATATAATCTCTTTCTTTTAGATTATTTTTACTAGCATTACAGCAAAAAGACACTTTTGAGCACTAACTCAAGTGGTCACTTATGAATCTAAGTTATTATAGCTCACAAGTTCAAGTCTTTGTGGGTGCAACATTATTTTTTACTTTGTTATCTCTTGTCACATTACATTTAAAATTCTTATTATATATACGTCCACACTTGAAAAACATCATGCGTCCACTGCATGTATAACAAGCTAACAATGACCAGATCGAGAATAAGAATTCTAGTAGTTGATGATTCAGCTGGCAAAAGAAGTCCGAATCAAAACAAAAGAGAAAAAAGAAAAAAATTTACAGAAACCGACCAACAAAATTTACTGACAAGCCAAACACCTGAGCTATTCTTATGTTAGACCAAGTTCGATTAGTATAGTAGCAGTGTTCACATCATTAATAACCAATTAATTATTCTATTACAGCCAAAGTAAAATGTGAAATAAGGCATTGGCTTGGTCAAAGAGACTCAGCCAATGAGGATGTGAGACACATAGGAGGGAGACCAGTGGGAAGAGTGAGATTACTGTCCATGAGAAGATTAAAGATCATGCCATTCCGATGGTTGGTATCTAACAATGTAATCATGTCTGGGGATGATAACAGAAAGATGAACACCCATGTCAGCAGGACGCCCGGTAAATTTTTATGAGTTACTACAATTAACCTCATTTTTGTTAAGTATGAGAAAGTCCAACATATCTGGGGCACTTTCATATTTTGGAGCCTGATAAAGTTGTTTGATTTATGGGGAAATTGGAGAGGATGTGTCTAACTAGTTACAGGGTGTCATCTTGGGATTTGGTCATACTAGTTGGAATTTATAATGGGACAGAAATTATAGGTTTACAGGAATAAAGGCAGAAATATTGTTCTATCCGTACATTTGATTTTCTGACCACTATTTTGTTGGAAGGTAATTTGGATCAGACATAATTGTATATAATCATTCTCTCTTTTATCAGATATAATCTGTATGAGCCTAAGGTGAGTTGTTGTTATGATGTGTACATGCAATTGCATGAAGCTGTTGGAAGCTTAATGGCTTATATAACTTCAAACAGTCAGCATTTTGGATTCCTGTCTATCCTCAAATAAATGGGCTTAGTATCTGGTGATACTGTCGTCAGCATTTTCCTTCTTTGATTAGTCTATTCATATGTTAACATGAAGGATGATGGCAAAAGAATCAACATCCCTTAGTTTGATCTTTACTTCATGATTATGATACTGCACCATATAAATCAATTAGTGCCTAATGATATAATATGTGATAATGCATGAACAAGAAGAAGAGATACCAAAGCAGTCTTAAAGAGTTCATGTGCAGTAGTAGCTAATGGGAATTCCTATCTATCCATGTTTTTGTAAGGATTTTTCTTTGTTTTCAAGAGGAGATGATGGTCCAAGAAGATTCAATCCGATTGGAGAAGATGATGGTTTGAAGTAAAAGAAGCAAATTAGTCGACTGTATAGAAAACTAATACTCAGACTAATCGACTATACAGTCGACTAGACAGAATACAGAAAGAAAGTAAATTACAGGAGTCGACTTATAGGCTTTATAAGTCGACTAATGGAAAAGATTAGTCGACTAGTTTGCATGACAAGTCGACTAATCAGCCAGTCTGACCGTGAGCAGTGTCTTTTTAGGCACGTTCGAGTTTCCTTTTCTGGCATGTATGAGTTTTCTTTTCTGGCGGAGTTCGAATAAGATTCAGATTCTATTCAATGAATATTTGTTTCTAAAATTTAAAGGGTTTAAAATTCTTCTAAATCAAGGAAATCAACTCCTAATAGGATTGATCAAAATTCTTTAAGTATGTGACGGCTAAGATCATCTCATAGTCCAAATAAGAGTTGTATTGTAAAATCTTATAAATAAAAATGTAACCCAATAGATTGAATCATCTAGAACGAAAGAAATCAGAGAAAGCCAAGAAAGAAAGAATAAAGTGACGGTGCACAGAGAGAAGGTATATCCTTATAATCTAAGTGTAGATTCAAGGAAAAATGAATATTCTTGTGAATCAAGGGGAAGGTTAGATCTCTATTGTACCAATTTTATTAATAAAACTCTCTCAAATTCTCTTCCGTGGACGTAGGTCAAGTTTGGGCCGAATCACATTAAATTCTCGTGTTATTGTTATTATTTTTATTCTATTATCTTGATATTACTATTTTGCTCTACAACAGTTTTTCTTTTACAAGTACTGATCATATTGCTAAGATTTTTCACTGCGTACAATAATTGATATCAAAGCTAAAGGTTATCAAAAAAGGCAATATATCAAAGATAAGAAGTTTTAAGATAAAGTTCGAGATCGAGAAGTTCAATGATAAAAAAAACTTTAATTTATGATAAAAGAGGTTGAAGACATTGTTGGTGCAACGTCGTCTTCATAATACCTTACAGGAAAAATCAGCAAAACATGCGGGTACATATAATGAGAATTGGGAGAAGATGAATCTAAAGGCGACAAACACAATTTATCTATGTATAGAAACATCAATGTCATGTGAGAATTTGAATCAACCCTGTATTTTTTGAGTCTAATATATTTTTTCTTTTATTTTATTTAACCTTTTAGTCTTTTAGTCCCACATCGGATGTGTGAAAAGAAGTCAGAGTCTGTAAGCCTATTTAAAGGCTCCATTGCTTTCAATAAAATTAGATCAGAATTTTAAAAAAAATTATTTTGGGTTGTTTTCCTTTAAGGACGTGCCGCCCATGGTACGATGTGACACCCTAACTGTGAAGTCAAAACAAGCGTGCGGTGTGAAATCCGAGAAGGTGAAAGATCTTTTTATTTATCCATTAGGTAATCTATAGTTATTTCAGTCATCTCTCATTTTTTTAAAATCTGTAGACCCCTCTTCGTTTCACATCAATTTGATATCAGAGCATGATTAATAAAAATAATGAGTAATAAAAATTAAATTATAAAAAAAATTTCTTGTAAAAAGATTCCTGATGTGAAGTCGGTATAATTTTAATTGAACCATTCATTGTTTCTTTCTTTTCATCTCTTTTGTCAAAAAAAAGATTACAAAATCTTTTCAATCTCCTTCCTCCTTCGTTCCAATCCAAACCTGCTATCTCAATCTCCTCCACAACAACACCTGATCTTTCAAATCCGAACCACATTTCAAATCTTTAACCACAAAATAGAAAAAGAAAAAAAAGAAAATCCCACAAAAAATCTCTTTTTCTCTCAATTCTCTCTCCTTTTTTATCTTCTCATCTGCAAGCATCTTCACGTCAACAGCAAAACCTCTCCTCTTTCTTTTCACCTTATGGACCCCATATGGCCCCACAACTTCTCTTTATCTTCTTTTTTCTTCTTTCTCTCTTCCCTTTTCTCTCCTTGCAGCCAATACAACCAAACCCATAAGACCACCTCCTTCTCTTTGTCTTCTATTTTCAACCTCGTCAGCCACGACTGCAACTCCTCAAAATCTCACCGTCCTTCTATTCTTCGGCCTTGACAGCCACCCAGATCTCGTCACCCCTCCCCGATCTTGTCGACGATACTGCTAGCCTCCTCTTTACATCAAGTCTTCATCTTCTACCTCCCTGACTTCGTCACCCCTCCTATTCTTCGGCCTTGACAGCCACCCAGATCTCGTCACCCCTCCCCGATCTTGTCGACGATACTGCTAGCCTCCTCTTTACATCAAGTCTTCATCTTCTACCTCCCTGACTTCATCTCCATGAAACCATCTCGCCCTTCCTCATCAATTGCTGCATTTGTCTCCTCAACCTCATCCTCTCCATACAACCATTTTTCCTCGCGCAAAATTCCACCAAACTTTGCCTCTGCTGCCTACAGTCCAGCACAACAGACGACTTTGTCAGGATCAGTTAGGCCTTCCCCGGTCTGTACCATCCAGATCTGCCTCTCGTGATCATCCTTCCTCACTGACAACCCTCACTTCCCCTTCATCCTCGACAACTGCCCACCAACAACAGATGCTCTTTTTACCTTATTGTCGTCCCTAGATCACAGTCGATCTGCCGCTCTACTGACTCTCTAGTGCCAGCAGCCACCCACGAAGGCCGTCATTCTCATAGCTGCAAAGGAAAGAGCCCTAGTTTTAATTCGGGTTTGAGTTGGACCACTTCACAACCCGACCCGATCGTACCCTGCATCCACAAAGAAAGGCCAGCAAGTCATCTCCCTCATCTGAAGTTGCCTTCTTCTGGATCCTCTTTATTATTCCTTTATGTGTTCTAGTCTTCAACAATCTTTGCAACCACAAGTTCAATTCAAATTCATCAAGCATAAAGTTCATCAAATACAAGTTCAATACAAGTTCATTAAGCACAAGTCCAATATCAAAATAATAAGCATCAATAATTTCAGCACGTTCAAAGCAGTGTCGAGCCACCACCACCTCATGTATCGTCGATGGAGTCGAATTCTTCTCGCCCGGCGAGAATGATAGGAACATCATGCCATGTGAAAATTTGAATCGACTTCGTATTTTTTTTAGTATAGTATGTTTCTCTATTATTTTATTTAGCTTTGTAGCCTTTTAGTCCAACATCGGATGTGTGAAGAGAAGTCAGAGTCTGTAAGTCTATTTAAAGGCTCCATTTTTTCAATAAAAATAGACCAGAATTTTGAAAAAAAATATTTTGAATTATTTCTCTTTATGAATATGCCACACATGGCAGAGTGTGAAACCCTACCTGTGAAGTTAAGATCGAGCGTGCGGTGAAAGGTCAAAATTGAGAAGCGTGTGGCGTGAAGCGGCGTGAGATCCGAGAAGATGAAACACCTTTTCATTTATCCATTAGGTAATTTTAATAATTTCTTTCATCTCTCATCTTTTTTCAAAATCCGTAGACCCCCTCTTTTGTTTCATATCACTATGTCTCCCAGACGAGGTTATGCACAATGTGATGGATGAAGAAATGACTATAGAAATATTATCAATGTTAAAAATATTGTATATGATAAAAAGCAAATCCAACAAGTTGTCTCAAGAAACAATTATATAGGCTATACATGAAGGAAGAAACAGCGGTGTTAGAACATCTAAACTTTTTCAACAAGATCATCAGCGAGCTTCTAGCTATTGATGTCAAGCTCGATAAGGAGGCAAGACATTGATACTTTTGAGTTAACTCTCACAGTCACACGATCACATCATCACCATCATACTCTACAGTAAGAAAACTCTCATCTTGGAGTTCACGTCAACTCTCTTATCTAATGAGATCAGGAAAAGATCAAATCAAGAGCAGAAATAATCGAGTTTGGTGATCACGAGAAGGAAAAGAAAAGGATAAGGTAAAAAGTCTGGGCGTATCGAAGGCGTGTCACTTTTATCACAAGAAAGGTCATTGAAAGAATGACTGCAAGCATCGACGAAAGTGATTGAAAAAGGAGCAAGTTGTGGAGGCAGAAATATTAATGAGCGGTGTTGACACTGAAGTATTAATGACGTCGTAAGTTGAAGACAACACTTCTCAAGGTAAAAGTTAGATATTTGATTTTGATGGTACAGTTGATGTATGTTCCTGAAGGAGTTATTCAACTTCTTAGTTGCAAAGGAGGAAAAGATTATCAAAATGGTGGATGGCTCAGCTTAGTCATCACCACTGGGACAGTCAATATTACAAAAAGAGATGAGATGGTGCGTGCTCTGAAAGCGGTCCAGTATGTCCTATAGGCATGATACAATCTAATATCCATAGGGTACTCAATGAAGAAGGATATCGAATTCAAGTACAACAAGACATCATCACGATTAGCTAAAGAGACATGATAATCCTGAAAGGAGAGAAGTGTGAAGGGTTAAACAAGCTAAAGGAAGAAAACTTAGTTCGAGGTGGAGTTTCAGGGGTAAGGTAGGAAGGGAGCTCATCATAAGGTGAAACTTCAAGGAAGACTGCAACGGAACATGATCGGGTCAAAATGTTGTTGAAAGGAGAAAGAGTATATTCGAGTAAGATTCAGGATGGCCCAAGTCATGACAGTAAATCAGTCAAAGGCCCTGGAGAGAGGGACAAAAGTTAAAGGCTTCACGGTATGATTACAACTAAAGAAAGAATTGAGGTAGTAATTCAAAATCCCAAACTGTTTGGCTAAATACTTGAAAAGTAAGTCAATGTGAAGATTGTTAGGATTTTGCCTTGTTTTCAAGAGGAGATGATGGTCCAAGAAAATATAATCCAACTGGAGAAGATGATGGCATAAAACAGAAGAAGTAAATCAAGATAGAGCAGATTATTCGATTGTATAGTCGACTAATACTCAGACTAGTCGACTAGACAGAATACAGAAAAGAAGTATTATATAAAAGTTAACTTATAGGTTTTATAAGTTGACTAATAGAAGGGATTAGTCTCCTAATCTGAATGACAAGTCGACTAATCAGCCAGTCTGAAGCATAAGCAGATTCCTTTTTAGGTTCGCGAGTTTTCTTTTCTAGTGGAGTTCGAACATGATTCAGATTCTATTTAATGAAGGTTTGCTTCTAAAGTTTAAAGCGTTTAGAATTCTTCTACATCAAGAACATCAACTCCGAATAGGATTGATCAAGATTCTTTAAGCCAAGATCATCTCATAATTCAAATAGGAATTGTATGGTAAAATTATATAAAGAAGGTTGTAACCAATAGATTGAATCATCTCGAATAAAGGAGATCAGAGAAAGCCAAGAAAGAAAAAAAAAAAGTGATATTGCATAGAGAGAAAGTATACTTTTGTAATTTAGATGTAAATTCAAAGGAAGTTGAATATTCTTGTGGGATCTAGGGGAATGTTAGATCCCTATTGTACCAAGTTTATTAATAAAACTCTCTTAAGTTCTCTTCGCATGGACGTAGGTCAAGTTTAGGTTGAACCACGTTAAATTCTCATATTATTATTATTTCTACTTTTTTGTCTTGTTATTGCTAGTTTATTCTTATTGTTTTAAATATCGGCCGATATACCGGAATATCGGCCGAGATACCAGTATATTATCCAAAAAGATACGATAAGTGTAAAAATTACCGAATATCATTTTGGACCGATATTGGCCGATATATCGCCACGCGACCGCTGATATCCGAGATGAAATATCCGATATATCGGCCCTTATTGTTACTTATTTTAATAATAATTATTATTTTTTGCTTGAGCTATTATTTTATTTTATTCTATGTTCATTATGGTATTTCAATGATGTTTTTATATGATGTTTGGATAATAACTTATTTCTTTTAATAATGTCTTATATGTATTTACTATTGATATATCAACCGGTATTTAGTACCATATCACGATATATCACCCGGTATCCAGTACCCGGTACATAATTTTGCCGACCGGTATATCGCTGATATTCGATATTTAAAACATTGTTTATTCTACAACAGTTTTCCTTTGGAAAGCATTGGTCACATTGCGAAGGTTTCCGTTGCGCACAATAACTGGTATCAAAGTGTCATTAGTACCCAACAGTTTCAACCTGTTTTAAAATTGCAGGCCTATATAAAAAATTGAACAAATTTTGATCCTCGCATTCCTCTCACTTTTTAAAAAAAAAATCTAACTAAACTCCTACAAAGAGCCTCTTTTCCAAATCTTTTATCTAGAAAAAGAGAGCAAGGTTTCAAGAACTTTAGTCTTTCCCGACAAGTACATTCTACTCAAAAAAGAGAAAATGATGATGAGGTAAGAGTCTGAATCGAAAGGCATTTATAATAGCCTATTCAGGCCTAATTCATCTTGAAAAAACTGTAACACCCACAAACCCATATAGAGCTGCTCACTTGTATGCACCGCTCTGCCGCCCAACTTTTGACCTTGCCCATATCATGACCCTAGGCCCTGTTACAAAATTTTCAAGCATAGAAGCCCAAATTATGAGGCACTAATAATAGGTCAAGACCATTTTGACCCATAATAGTACCATAAGGTTACCATTAGAGGTCAGATCCCACATGATCTATGGTCTATGGTCTATGGTCTGGAACTCAACATGGCCTTTTTCTTGGGGGTAAGGGCCAGTGTCATTATATGCAAAATTGTCAAACACTGAGGTATTGCATAAAGAAATGATTTGCAAGAAGTAAAGAACCTTATATATCAGATCCCATGGAAGGCAACCGAGCAAATCTATTATGAAGCCTGACTTCAAATATCTGCATCCATACAAATACCATTAGCACAAGGTAGAAAAAACAGTGAAAGAAACAAATATATTATGATAACTATGGGGAGAAAAGAAGAGAGTGAGACCTGAGAGCAATGGAGGTGGGTTTGTAGATCATACGGTATGCGTGCTCATCTCGGAAAGCTAGGAAGAAGTGGAGGGTGATGTCGATGAGGAAGGCAATCTGGCCGGCAATGTCGAGCCAGAATAGTTTGCTTGGGAGGCCACGGAAGAAGCCAAACTCTAAGGGAGTGAAGAAGGATGAGTATACTGCCCAACCCAGTATGAAGTGTCTCCACAAGTGATACCACCTGCAATAACATTCACCCCGTCACTGTACCTTAGTGTTCTAATTTAAAATGGAAACTCTCAAATTAAGAAAGGAAACCCGATCCAATGATCCATCAAGGAATCTGAATAGATTTATTTTTCATATTTTATTTTTATTTTATGTAACAAATTATATAATTTTTGTTTGCTTATGACGGTGGTGTCCTGTTATTGGGAGCTCTCATGTCCTAACCTAACTAAATAGACTCAGCTTAATCACTACTATATTAACAAAAAAGGGAGTGGTAACATTCATATGTGGCCTGCATGTCTTTTGTTATTTCTTTCACTACAACAAAAATTGACATTAGCGACTAATTTAAAGTGGCAATTATCAAAATTATCGAAATAGACATATGTAGTGATAGTCATTTAGTTGCATCGAAAACTAAAAGAAAAAGTAAAAATTATAAATATCTTTATTGTGACTCAACAGAAAAATAACCGTAATATCATATATATCTATTTTCGACTCCAAATGTAGAGGCACTCACAGCTGCCTCTAATTGACATTTTTGTTGTAGTGTCTCCTATTGGCTTTTAATTGTACTATTAAATAACCTAATTTAAAGAAAAATTTAATGTATAAAAGATGAAATTAATAATTAGTCATGAGAATTTATAGAGAAATCAATGTTCAGGAAGAAGTATAAAATCAGTGAAATATCTCACGCATTTCTTAAAATCGCAAAATTTTATACATGTCTAAAACTAATAATTTTTGTCTGAAATGAATATAAAAGCTAGCAAGTCCTACCCATAAAGGAGGCCAAAGAAAGAAAATGAGCTTGCTATCCATTCAGAAAATTGAGCCACTAAGCATTGTTTTATGAGATATCCATACGCCACTGACTAATCCAAATACCAGCAACTTGGGCTCAATCAGGCCAAAATCCATGATCATTTGAATTCTTTTGGATAGTAACATTTGTTTGTTACAAAAACATTTCAGAGCAGTGTGTGGTATGACAATTCAGCCATTGTGTTATGACTGTTCAGATCACACATGGCTCAATAGCATATGTGATTATTATTATAAGTATCAACGCCACATCATCAGGAGCAGCAGTATTAATATCAGCTTCATCACCTTTTTGTGCAACAGATGATTAATTTAACTAATTTTTCAGAAATAGTCCAAACCTTATAAACTAAGTGGATCATACCTAACAGGTCATCAGAGATGACAAATCACCCAAATCTGTCGTGCTTATGTGTCCAGAATCCAGATCAAGTGAGCCATGTCTATTTTATTTTGTTTAGCTTTTCAGATGAAGGGCAGGTAAAGCAGTCTTCAAAAAACTTAGAATTAAATAAATGAATGAGGACAATCAGAATTATTGTAAACTTAATTTAATTTTCAGGTGTGAGATCCTTCATGTTATTAAGGCATTTAATTTTCACGTGTGAGTTCCTTCATGTTATTAAGGCATCAGATTTGATTCCTTTGTTTTGTTTAATTAGCTGGAGTACAATTATTGTTCTAATAATTTCTTCCAGCAAATTTAGATTGATGACAAATGTTAACTTACTTTAACTTAAAGACCATCAACCAATGCACTAATTGCTTCTTTAATCTCTAATCATGGAGGTGTACATGTGGGTCTGACAGAAGGATCTCTATTGATATTGCTGATCTTGGGTGGCACAAACAAACTAAAATATTATTCTCATAAAACAGACTAAAATATGAGTATCTTGATTCGTTAAGGGGGAAAAATTTTAGATGCAAATATTAGTACGCCCCATGACAGGGCCAACGTTCCTCCACGTGAAACCTGCTGGTCCAATATTTTTTTCAGTAATTCAATGTTTTCCCCTTTTCAGGGAATATTATATTTCAATAAAGCCATGTAGCTAATTCATCTCTCTCTCTCTCTCTCTCTCTCTCTCTCTCTCTCTCTCTCTCTCTCTCTCTCTCTCTCTCTGGTTTTTTTCTTTTTTTTTTTTGCATATTTCAATTCCCAATTTTTAAAACTATTTAATTTTCACTTCGTACTAATAAATTTAGTTTATATTTCTTCTTTCTAGTAGACGGCAGCTCAAATATTGAACCTGAGAATTTAATAACTAAAGAGAGAGCCAACAACATAATGACTATGAGCATACAATATAATATTTGTGACTATCGAACTTCACATAAAACTAAAAGATAGAAGAGTCTTATTTTATTTTTATTTTTTAGGAGGCCCATGCCTCATGGGCTCCCACCTTATAGGTCCCTTTGCACCTACAGGCCATAGCCCAACCACATGTTTTTTTGTGGTGAACCAGGCCTCACACTCAAGATAGTATATTAACATTGAATCGACAACAACATTGAATCACTCAATCACATACACTTTTTGTTTCTTTTATATATATATATTTTTTTCCCCGTAGCAGTTTTTTCTTTTGCTCATAAACTGTGTTTTCTTAACACTAATATTGAAGCTACATGAAGTTTAAAAATTGGGTATGGAATAATTCTCTTTTCTTTTTATTTTATTATTATTTTTCCTGTGACCACTCACTAGTTACTTGACCAAGCCGTCAATCCAAAAAGGACTAAATCTACTTGTGATTCGCATTTTTTCATAAGAAAAGAAAAAGAAAAAAGAAAGAAGAAGACAGTTCCCCACATCCATTAATTGATTCCGTTTAATTAATCGTTAAAAGTCAAATTAAGATTTAATCACGAATGGAAAAGCCACGAAATACTCCCGAAATTATCGGGTACCACTGAATGAACAGAGAAAATAGAGGCGAAAATATAGGAAGAAGAAACCGGACAAAAAGGAATCGTAAAAATTAAATTAAAAATTACAATTAAAAATGGTTACTTGTTGTCGGGATGGATGATGTAGCGCTGGAGGAGGCGGCCGCGGCTGGTCCTCTTCCGGAACCGGAGAGGGCCGAACTCGCGGGCGAGGGGGGCGAGGCGGCTGCCTTGCGACGACTCGATCCGATCCTTGGGTTCGTCCTCCACCTCGTACTCCTCCTCCGCCGAGTTCGAGTTCGAACCCCGGTTCAGATTCGAGTTCGGGTTCGAGGCGCCGGCTCTCGGCGTCATTATCGATCAATATGGTGATCGGATCGCCGGCGGTGATCAGTTTTTGTGAGGCGAGAGAGAGAGAGGAGGGTTTTTTATTTTTTTTAGAAGGAAAGGGGGCTTATATATAGAGATTGAAACTTTGCGCTTCCCTTTAAGCCGTCAGATTTCGGGAAATGGTTTTTTTTCAGATGGATCCCTCGCAAAATAAAAATTTAATATTTTCAAATTGACCATCTTTCTCCGCGCCACAAACCCTCTTTGATTGGTAAAAGATCCTATGAAGCTATTTAATTTGCATAAATATTGGATAAAAATTGTGCCCATTGTTTATCACTCGATTTAATAGTATGATATGGCAAGATATAATCTCAATATATACATAAACAGTAATAAATAACACGATGAAATATAATTGTATTTTTTTCTCAACTTGAATGATTTGATATGTCAATTTGAGAACAATAGTGTTTATACCAGCCAAGATGGACAATAAGGATAATTACTACAAAATTGTTTAATCATGTACAGCCGGAATCCACTAACAAATTTTTTGAACCCAAGAAAAAAAATACTTGAAATCCACCAAAAAAGAAAATACTCAAAAAAAAATTTTAAAAAAATATCAATAAAAGTGTGTGCACAAGATGTTCAAAAATCTGTAAAATTCTTGTTAATTTCAACAATAGATCGTAATAGTGACTCTGAGTAATGATTTGAAAATTATGAGTTTATAACTTATCACAAATTGTCCTGAGCCTCAACTCTTTTTAGTTTGACGTTTGAGAAAACACTTTTAAAATATGTGTAAAATCACATTATCATTTAATAATACAGTATAGTATAATAGGAGATATTCTCATTGCATGAACAAAAAATGATAAACATGATGTGAATTATACATGTATTTTTTTTATATATTTTTTTACTCAAATGACTGGAAATGTGATTTGAGATAATAGCGTTTCAAAGGGCCAACATAAAAACAGCATGCAAATTGACGTGAAGTTTGGGATTTAACTGCGAGTTTCGTGGTAGGGATGGCTAATGGGGCGGGTCGACCCGCTTCGACCCGTCCGGCCCGCTCTGTGCCACCCGTTTGAGTCGCACAGGGCGGGTTGCGGGTCAACCCGGACCTACCCCTTTTAGAGGCGGGTCCCGTCCCGTTTTTCGCCACAGATCGCTATGAATTAACCCTAAAGGTTTGTATTTCGATTAATTGAGTGAAATGAATTTTTCGCCAACTTGGCCTCAACACAAATCTCACACTTGCGAATTTCTTCAAAGTTGAGTTTAGGAATATATCCCAGATTAGACAAGTTCTTTAAAGACTTGTAATTTACATGCCCTAATCTAACATGCCATAAAATAGGAGACTCAAGCAAATAAACAGAAGATTTTCCTTTATTTATAAGCTTCGGGTACAAATACACAGACTTTTTATCTACCACTGCAATATTGGCTTTAAAAAGTCCATCAACAAGATAACTTTTTCTCACATACATCCCTCCCTTAGTAAGTACAAATTTATCTGATTCAAAAACCATTCTAAATCATTTCTTACTAAGTATTGATCCAGAGATCAAATTTTACGGATATCTGGAACATGTAGCACATCTTCAGAGTAAACTCTTTTCCAGATGTCCACTTCAGGATGACCTTGCCTTTTCCTTCAACCTTTGAGACGGCTGAGTTTCCCATGAATAGTTGCTCATCTTGCTCTAGCATTTGATATTCAGAGAATAATAATTTCTCAGAGCAGATGTGCCGAGTAGCCCCAGTGTCTACCCACCAATCCTTATTGTTGGTTGTCAGATTCACTTTTGACACCACAGCTGAAAGGCTTGGCGACTCATGGTCGGTCAAGTTTGCCTGTGGATGATTTTTCTTGTTCTTTTTGAGAAGGCTGCGACATTCATTCGCCTTATGCCCTTCTTTGTTGCAGATGTAGCAGGTTCCCTTGAAGCGCATGTTCTTGCCTTCTTGGACCGTGCCTTTGTACCCCCTGGGAAGTCTTCTTCCGCTTTAAGCCTTTGAAAGTAGACGCTCTCCCTTTGAGTCTTCGATCACATTGGCTTTGGCTTCATAGGAGTTCTTACTACTCCTTTTCTTGGACTTTCGGTTGTCCTCCTCGATTCGAAGCCACTAGCTCATAGTTATATATTAAAATATATAATTATAAATATATATATTAGAGAGGGAATGAGAGAGAGGAGAGAGAAAGTTGTAGGAAAGAGAGAGAGAGAGTGAAAATATGATATATTTAGAAATGAAATAGGATTTAAAGGAGAGGGGTATTAGGTGTAAATATAGGGAGGTAGTTTGAGGGAATGGTGGGGGTATTTTAGAAAAAGAGAGAAAAGTATGTTTTATTTAGGGAAGAAAGAGAAAGAAATGAAAAGAAAGAAGGAAAGAAAGAAAAGAAGAAAGAAGAAAGGAAAGGAAAGGAAAGAAGGAGGGGAGGTGGGTGGCCGGCGGCCGGCCGGTCGCCGGCGGTGCCGCCGCCGGGGAGTGACTACGCGCGCGGCCTGGGGGGAAGGAGAGGTGGAGGGGAGGAGGAGTTGGTTATTGTGGTGGTTGTTGTTGTGTTTGATGGAGGTGGTGGTAGTTGGTGGTGGTTGTGGTGGTGATTGGTGGTGTTGGAGAGTTGGAGGAGATGGAGGAGGTTGTGACGGGGTGATGAAAGTGGAGAATTTGGTGGAATTATTGATGTATTTTGGAGAAGAAGAAGATGGAGGTGATATGATTTTGGTTGAAATTGGAGGAAAGGAGAGAGAAATTGGAGATGGTGGAAGTGTGGAAAAGGGGGAGTTATGAGGGTGCGGCGGCTAGGCGGTGGCTAGGGCGGCGGTGGGAGGCGGTGGTGCTGGTGGAGATGACGGTTGAGGTGATTGTGGAGGTTGGTTGTTGGTTTGGTGGAAAATTGAAATGAAGAAGATGGAAGGGAAGGGAGTATGTATGAAAGAGAGAGATGTTGACACTTAAAAAAGACAAGATTCTTATTGGTCCGAACAATGTCTAAACTTGTTGACATTTACAAAAGACAAGTGACAGACGAGCTGAAGACCAGTTTTCACCCATCTCCGAGGGACAAGGAAGCAACTAGGACTCCACTGATCCAGCAAGCAGACAGTAAACCCGAATTGTTTCTGAACAGACCTCAGCAGGTAAGGTGCTAGCACTTAGCATCACATGAGCCCAAAGGGATAGCCTCGCTTGAGAGGCTAGGATCATCCGACTCCGCCTTGAAGCCATTCAAAGTCTCGCCAGAAAGCTAACTCATAGCTTCGCCAGGGAGAGTCAGCTCCGCCTGAAAACCACATACAATTGCGAAGAAAGGGTATATGGTAACTTCGCCACAGAAGACTTCTAGCTTCGTCGAAAAGCTTCTTTTCGGACTTCGTCAGAAACTGTCTCCAACTCCGCTGTGAGTTCGAAGCGGGCAGCGCCGCTACGGATCTGCTATGGTCAACCTTTGACCAATCAAATCTCCAGATGAGATCGGATCCAATCAGATCAAATCCAATTAAGATCAAATCGGAGATCAAATTCGGCAGTTGATTGCCACAATCTCTTGACTTTCTTAAAACGAGTAAGAAGATCAGGAGAAATCCTCCAACGATATAGAAAGGATCAAAACAGATCAAGAAGATCAACCAACCTGCCATTTCTAGCTTCGCAGAAGCTGATCCTAGCCTCGCAGCAAGGCTACTTTCCAGATTCAAACAGATTTGATTCAATCTGTTTCCATACTTTCAAGGGACGATTATACCCTTGCTCTCCTTATAAATAGCCCACCAGGGGTACACGGAGAGGACACACCGCATGGAGGCACAGAGAGAGACCGCAGGTGGTACGTACGAGGAGAGAGGACTTCAGACTTCTTCAAGAAGACTCCACAAGCAGAGGCTTCTTCACGACGCACCGTGCGCTCTTGAATTCAGAGACTTTTTTAGAGAATTACTTCTTTATTCAGGGTACTGATACCCTAACACCTTCTTCTCAAGGAATCTCCGGAACCAGGCGAGAAGGAATTCCTAATTGAAGGCGGTTTTGAGAAGTACCAAGAGGGTTCTACCAACCTTCTATTCTCTGATTCCCGGAACCAGGCGAGAAGGGAATCTCATCGCTCGCATCGTCAAAGGGACAAAGTGATCGCACGCTGACCAGACTCCTATCGGCACACTTCTCCAGAATCTCTGAGGAGATCTACTTGTAATCTTTTTAAGAATACTTGTAATTTAGCTCCTTAACTCTTTTTTTATTTGTAAGTTTTTCCCTTTGCAAATCAATGGAAAACAAGATGGCGACTCCGCTGGGGACTGTATTCTCCACTGCTGAGAATCAAATGTCGCAATGCGACGAACAGACCTTCGGGTCTAACTCTGAATTCAGAAAAGCCGGTGCAGCCAGAGCCCCTATGGCTAAATCTTCAAGGAAAGTCTCTGCGGAGACAGAAAAGGTTCTCTGCGAACCTACTGCGGTTCTCTGGCGCAATAAGGAAGCATGCCCGCAGCCCAAATCCTGCACTCTCGAGAACTTGGTTGTCCAATTCGATCAAAGAAGATTTGAAGAAGTCCTCTCTGGGGGTGGCCTAATGCTTCGAGCGCGGAAGCATAGGAAGGTCTCCACGACTAAGGTTTCGAAGCAGAAACCAGAAGCAGAATTCTGTCAACACCCCTCAGCCTCGCGTGTGGCTAGTCAAGTTCCTTGCGAACCTAAGCATCCTTTGCCAAAACAGATGTGGAAGCCTAAACAGAAGTCTCTGGCCAAAGCTTCAGGTGTAGCTACGCCAAAACCGCCCCTCTCTCGCGAAGAAAAAGGCAAGATGTCTGTCTACTCCAATAATGTTGCCGACTATGAAGTCACGACGGCAATCATACCGTCGCCCAATTCAAGAGCAGCAATGCCTTATGCCAGTCTCGTTTTCACAAGCGAAGCTACTGTACCACAGCGTACTCACTGGGTCCATGGCCGCGAGGCTAGGGCCAAAGTGTTATCTAAGGCTTATCCCCTTCGCAGCGGCATAGCGGATAAAGCACCACAGCGTGCTCCGCTATCCAGTTCGTCAAGCGCTAAGCTCGCACCTGTTGGCGAAGCTAGAACTGAAGTACTATTCAGTGCTAATCCCTTCTGCAGGGATAACAGGACATTATCCTATGTACGCTCCAAAAAGGCCTCTCCACGGGATTATTCGGGCTCTAATGAGCCTGACTTGTGGGAACTCTTGGCGAACAAGCAGAAGTCGGAGTCTTACCGAACTACTTCCCCCTATCGTCAACAAAAGGGATACCAGCTGGTAACAGTTCATTCAGCTCGTTGCCGGTTACGACCAATCATCGCCACTTCTTCATGCCGGCGATCAGTTTTTAATCGGTCGTCTGTACATGTCCCAATGAAACATCGTAAAAGGGGCATCTCACGAGATCCAGCCTCTGCACCCGTCAACATGACCGGAAGAGGACGAGAGTTACGCAGGGGAGGTCAAACATCTGACGACACCCCCTACAGCTCCTCAGATCCAGATTACAGCCCAGGCTTAGGCGAAGTCTTGGTGCATAAAGAAGGTGTTTTCCGAAACACCAGATCTAGAGTGGCGATACCCTATAATTATGAGCAGCCTTCCTCCTCAACGGCCCTAACATCGCCACAGCCCGTGAGATCACCCCAACCATCGGATGAAGAAGATGAAGACAGTGGGTACGCCTCTTCGGCGACAGTTAGCTCAGTGCGAACGGACAAAGCATCAGTCAATATGGCTGATAACGCTAACGACGACCTTTGTCGGCGCCTGGAAGCTCAGGGGCAAACCTCCAGAACCCAGCAAGAAGCCATAGACAATATCCAGAACCCAGCAAGAACCCAGCAAGAAGCTCAGGGGCAAACCTCCAGAACCATAGCGAACCTAAATAACTCACTACCATGGATGATCCATAGTAGCCCCACATGAGAGGAGAAGATATCATTAGGGAAAATCGAGATGGTTAAGATCACTAGCCACTCCCAATAGTTGAGATCGCATGAAGTCTCGTGTGCATTCTCTCCCAAACACGAAGATGAACAATGACAAAAAGTAACCCTTGTCGCAATCAATCCTCGAATCTAAAGGAAAATCAAGATGGCTAGGATCTTAGCCACCCCCTGCAATTGAGATCGCACGAAGTCTCATTCACATCTTGTCCCAACTTCGAAGATAAACGGTGAAGAGTAGCCCTTGCAGCTATTAATCACCATATCTCAAATTTTATCTCATGAAATTCTCTCAAGCACCCTCTCACAACTAGAGGAGAGAGCCCTAGCTAGAGGAACAAAGGAAGGTTAGGGTGAAAGCTGTGCACCACGACTTCCCCCTCTAGGGTTTCTAGGGGGTTTTGAGAGAGAGAACGCGTGTGTGTAAGATTGGGTCTTTTGAAAAGAATATAGAAATGAATCTTTCTCATTCAAATTTAATGTTAGGCTATTCAAATCGAAGATCCACTCCGTTGGAGTTGATCTATCATTGTTAAGAGTGCTTAAAATAAAAATTCAAGTATTTTGAATACTTTTTGCTTATTCATCAAGTAAGCGCAAAATGAACCATTGAAATAGTGACTTGATTAGTTTAACAGTGTAGAATATTTGAAATCTAACAAAAGTTGGTGTGTGAGAGTTTTTAAATGTTTAGATCATGATTAAATGGTCAAATGAGAATATCTAAAGTCATATAAATCTAAGTAATATGCTACTTTCGATCTTTCATTTTGTGCCTACTTGATGCATGGATAAGAAAACTATAAAACACTTGATTTTTTTATTTTAATTATTTTAAATATTGTAAATCAACTTCAAAGGAGTGGATG